>MU226714.1:131606-175880 GCA_018584345.1 Thuja plicata | reverse complement strand
AGATAGTTGGCCTGGAAAATATAATTGGGGTGATTTCTTCTTGGAGGAGAATTATACTATTATCAGAGTATATGGGTGTATTCACCCACCTCATTTATTACCATATCATGTGCCTGCAAGAGTGGCTATAATGGAATTCATATGGCAGTTATTATTAACAGATAATGAGCACTTTGCACCGCACAAAAAGGGGACTATAACCCCTAGGTAATTCAAGATTCTCAACTTTACAATTGGCAAGGGTGCCATTGATGCAGTGGGTCAATGGTTGGAAAAATACAGAATGGGGGCATCCCCTTATAGATACATTGATCCAGAGGGCTTCATGGCAGGGGTAGGAAATTGTATACACCTACCATCCCCAATACAAATGTCCACTGTGAGTGTATTGAAGAAGATGCAACAAGGAACATCTTAGATGAAGATGATATCCATACCAGAAGACTGAGAATCCAAGAGTTGCTAAAGATGGAGAAGCAGATAAAGAGAAATGGGTTGTCTTTTGGGGGTTTTTACCCTGACCTCCCATATTTTGATAGAATTAAGGCCATGATAAACAACTATTATGTGCTTGTAGAGCAATTAGATACAGTGCTTGACAAGAAAGGTGCTCAAACACCCGATTATTCAAAATCTGAGTACAATAGTAGTAGTGATAGTGATTATGCACGTCCTACTATGTATCCTTCACCACAGCAAGCATCACAACATGATATAGCTGAAGTACCATAGTTGGAGGGAGCAGAAGGTCATATTATAGATCTGACAATTGCTACCCAACCTGATGATGTAGAAGAGCCTGCTACAAAAAGGCAGAACTTGGAAGTAGGGCAACCCTCACTGGAAGGACAAGGTAAGAAAAAGGATATGGCTAAGGCCTTAGTACCTGGCAGTAGGTTATATGATCATAACCTAAGAAAGACAATTAGGGAAGGCAAGAAGCAATAGCCTGACCTAGATGACAATGTTGAGATGCCACTCATGGCCTGTGTTGATGAAAGATTGCTTCATCAACAAAAATTTCTAAGTGATGATAGCTTTGTGAAAACAGATGAGTTTAAAGACTTCCTAAGATGGCATAAGATAGAGCAGATAAGATCCCAGTTGATAGTTGATGGGAAAGAAACAATAACAAATGAAGCTCTAGTGGCTTTACAAAATTATGATCTTGAAAATGAGGATATTTCACCCGAAGATGCCAGGAAAATGGTGCTAGGAAGTGGAATACTGTTGGCTGAGGGATGGGATTTGGCATCTGCCTTTATCATAGACCAAATCAGAAAATAGCTAGATCTCAAGATGGCTAGTGAGGTCCAAATGGGAGATGTAATAAAAATATTTGGGTATAGTCCAAAATCTCAGGCTTTTGCAATGTGGAGCCTTAGCCCTAAAGACCAAAAGCCCCAACTAGTGAATATTCAAAAAAATATGGTGGGCAATCAAATGGTGTGGTCTGTACAAAATACAGGGGATTTGGAAATCTCCCAAATTATGACACATTGGGCTCACTTGAATGAAGACAAGACTAAACAATTGTCTGAAAGGTGTAGCATATTATTGGAAGAGACAAGTGCATTGTCTAAGGATAGGGAAATGTGCCACATCCAATTGTACCAGTGGGATCAGATGATCAAGACATTAACAGAAGAATTGGAAACAAATCTTGAGGTGGTATATGTACCTGCACAACCACCACCAATGCAAATTGAAGATAAGCCTAAGTTAGAGGAGGCTGTTGAAAAAGAAGTAGATGAGGAAAAGGGAAATGCAATTGCTTTGAATGCATTGAAGGGTATATTACAACATAGAATTGACATTCTAAAAGATAAAACTGATGTTGTAATCAATACATACAACAAGTTGCCAGCTTTGGATATGGAGGTAATGGGGTACCTTGCCATTCTAAACCCTTACTTTACTAAGTGGTCTGCTAGGGTGAAGTTGTTTGAAAAGTTAGCATCTTTACAAGCCATAAGACCAAGTTTTCCTAAAATAGTGACTGAAGTTGAAGATGAGATCAAAAGAGTCAATATTGCTCTTTCATTCTTTAAAGGAAACTTAAACCAGATAGAGGTTAAGTTGAGCCTCTTTTCAAGTGATTTTAATAAGTTTATTCCTTCCTTAAGGGGAGATGATGACCAAGTGAAGGCTGTAGATGCCTAGAAAAGTGAATTTGATAGTAAGATGCCTAGTGCCAAGGCATTTTTCTTGGGAGCGGATGTTGATATTGAGAGATTCAATAAAATATTGGATGAAGCCTTCAAAGCAGAGACTGACATCAACAAATTCCTACTTTATGTCAAAAATATCACTGATCTTAGATGGGACAGATAAAAGGTGCAAGTACAGAGTACTCAAGACTTCAGGTGGCCATCTAATGATGAAGTGAAAGTATGGGAAGTGATGACTACACCTAAGAAGAAGAAGCCAGTAGTAGAAGAGGAAATTCTGGACGATGAGTAAAGATGACTACTTGGTACTTCATTATTAAAGACAGAGAGAATAGTTATTGTAAAAGGAGAATGTAGGTAAGTCTAAGAGAACAGTCATCCAAACTTGATATAACTGCTGCTATCTACTATGTACACTATCAGATCAAGTCACCAGATCAGGAGAAGAGAAAAAAATATCTGTTTCTATCTTTTTAACTTGGTCATTCCATCGCTTCTTATCTCTCTTTATTTTTGTCTCTCCTGTAACTTTGGGGTTAGGTTTTCTTTGACCATCCGAAGCTTGTTGCAACCTTAAGGGATTCCAAGATGGTCAAAAACCTATATATAGTGAGAGATTTGTAATTTGTAAGAGGTCTTTGATGTTGGAATGTTTTGAAAAAGAGAAAAATATATTGCAAGATTCAAATGTTCTAAACTTCTGTCTATCTTTTTGAAATTGCAAGATCTTACATGTATGGAAGCTGGATCATATAAATAAAATACGGTGCAATTTTACTCTCTTCAATTGTTGTCTCTTTATTCTCTATGTATTCTCTTTAATGTTTAAGTTTGCAAGGCATTCTGAAGCATTTTGGTTATAAGGTAACTATCTAATTGCTTGCAAGTTTCTTTTAAGGAAAGAACTAAGTTTTGTGAGTAATTTCAGGGAGCATACTGCTTTGTTTAAATATTTGATACAATCATTTAGAGGTGACAGGGTAATTTGTAAGGCAACTTATTTGAATTGCATGTGGGTTGTAAGGCAGCTTACTATATTTTGTTTCTATGAGATCTTAGTTTATTTGACTCTGTAGCCCAAAGGATAGGCACTGGTCCAAAAATTAGTATGATAATCTATCTTTGTCCAAGTTATTTCAAGGTATCAAAACCAATTTAATCAAAATACCATTGTTACTAAGAATAGAAAAACTGAACTCAGTAAGGACCTATGTCAGCAGGACAGTGTCCACTTTAGTGATTCCTTGGAGAGTGAATCATTAGGTTATCCCTCCTATAAAAAAAGGAAGAAGGATGAAAATCCTTGTATCACTGGTGTTTGCTATATTTAAGACTATGGTTTGTATGGTTAAATCTTGCATCTGATTATGCTTGGTCATTTGCAAGGTGATGTATCAGTTGGTTTAACAAAGATACATAGCAAATCAGTGTCCACACTATAACATACTGTGTAAACAGCAATCATAAAAGGTAAAACCTGCCTGAGTATATGTGGAGCTCAAAAATGAAGAAGGACCTTATCCAGTCCTTAGCAATTAGGCTTTTCTTATCTCTGAATCAGTATTAGAAGGCATGTTGTTTAAGTAGTTATTTCAAGCACTGTGATTCATACAAGAAAAATCCCTAACACAACTCTCCTCATATGAAGCTTTCTTGGAATTCCCTTCTATAGTATAGCTTTGTTGAGATACACCATCACCAAATATCCTACATCAAACTATAAATCTCTTCTCCCTTCATCTACCTTAGCTTTGAGCTTTTGATTTTCTTCCATTAGAGTCTTCTTCACTTTCTCATGGACCTCTCTCATAGATTGGGCAAAATCATCTGCATGTCCACTAACTCCTTCATGATCCTTTAACTCTCTGAGCTCACAAATTCCCCTTGGGTGAAGCCCATATAAAATTTCGAATGGGATCTTACCTATGGATCTTTTTGTACTGTCATTATAGGTGAATTCGGCTTGAGGGATTACTTGATCCCACCCTTGACCATATTCTTTAGTCAGACACCTTAGAAAATTTTCAAGAACCCTATTGATTACTTCTGTTTGACCATTTGTTTCAGATTGATATGAAAAAATATGTGTTAAGTTGGTTCCTAACCTCTTCCAGAGTGTTTTCCACAAGTGTCCCATAATTTTAACATCCCTATCTGAGGCAATGTTGATTGGTAGGCCAAGGATCCTTACTACTTCTCTAAAGAAGAGTTGAGCATTTTGGGCCAATGAACAAATCTCACTAAACCATCTCATGGGTTGTTTTACAAGGTATAAAGTGACTCATCTTGCTAAATTGTTCCACTGCAGCATACACACTATCCAAACCAGTCTTTGTTATTGGTAATCCTACTATAAAATCCATGCTTATGCACTCCTAAGGCCTATTAGGTGTGGGAAATGGCTGATAGATTCCTTCATTTGAAGACACGCCTTTATCTTTTTGACATATCATACATTGTTCTAAATATCTCCTTACATCCTTCTTTGTTTTGGGCCAGTGTTAGGATCTTTCAACTAGGTCTAAGGTCTTATTGAACCCAAAGTAACCACTTAGGTTTCCATTATGTTTCTCTTGAATGATTTTTTCCCTCATGGATCCCCTTGGAACACACAATTGTTTACCTATAAATAGAAGACCATTCTCCAGGGTGTATTAAGAAAACTTACTATGAAAATGATTATCAAAATCAATGCATACCTTATAAACTTCTGAGAAATATACATCCCCTTCATACAAATCCTTGAATCTTTTAACTCTTATGCTCTGCAATTGGATTTATTGGATAGTGAAAAGTATCCTACTAAGTGCATGTGAAACTTTATTGTTCAACCCTTTCTTGTGTTTGATAGTGAATATATATAATTGTAGGAATTCTATTCATTTGATGTGCCTAAGACTGATTTTTTCTTGAGTTTTAATATAACTTAAAGCTTGGTTGTCTGTATATAAAACAAATTCATTTGCCAATAGATAATGCCTCCACTTCTTGAGAGCTTGGACCAATGCATTTAGCTCTAGATCATAAGATAAATATCTTGGCTTGGCTTCATTCAACCTCTCACTATAGAAGGCTACTGGCCTCCCTTCTTTACTTAATACTACCTGCACAACTATATTGCTTGCATCACACTCCATGACAAACAATCTATAAAAAAATGGTAGCACAAGGATGGGTTGCGTAGCTATCTTTGTCTTCAACCTTTCAAAACCTTTAGTTTCTTCCTTAGTCCACATGAATTTGGTCATAACTCCACCTTTTACAGTATCTAGGATAGGTGCACAAATGTCACTAAACCTTCTCACAAAATAACTATTAAAATGAGCCAATCCATGGAAGCTCCTCACTTTAGTCCCTATTTTTGGAATAAGACAACTTAGGATTTCTTCTACTTTACCTTTGTCCATTTTTAGATAACCTTGCGAGACTAAAAAACCTAGGTATACAAGTTCTTGTTTCATGAACTCAATCTTTTCAAGGTTAATGGTCAAATTCTCTTCTTGGAGTTTCTTCAACACAATCTCTAGGTGTTTCATATGCTCTTATTTTGTCTTACTAAAGATAAGGATATCATCTAAGTACACTACTACAAACACACCTATATAATATTTTAGGACTTCATTCATTACTCTCATAAATGTACTAGGTGCATTTGTAAGAACAAAGGGAATTACTAACCACCCATAGACTCCCTCTGTGGTTTTAAAGGTAGACTTCCACTCATCCCCATATTTCATCCTAATTTGGTAATACCCACTCTTAAGGTCAATTTTTGTAAAGTACTTAGCACCTTCAAGACAATCCATCAAGTCTTCTATCCTAGGAATAGGAAATTGATATCTAATTATGATCCTATTTATTTCCCTAGAATCAGTACACACACTCCACTTACCTCCCTTTTTAGGTGCTAAAACCACTGGAACAACACATGGGATGATTCTCTTTCTGATTAGTCCTTGTTCCAACTTCTCCTGTACTTGCCTTGAAATCTCCTTGTTTTTTTGTGTCATCTTGTAAGCATCTTTATTAGGAAATGATGCCCCAGGCACAAAATCAATTTGATGGCTAATAGCTCTTAGTGGAGGTGGGTGGGTGGTGTCCCATAAAAAATGATGTCCTCAAACTGATCTTATAACTTGTTGACCTCTATAGGCATAGGTTCTTGTTTGTGTGTCTGTTATTCTTTTGGTTGCACAATGATAGCATAACCAATCCCTTCTTCTTTCTTCATGTCATGTAGGAATTTTTTTCCACTCACTAGGAGTGTATTGGAGTCCATATTCTTCATTGTTTCCTCTTCTATTAAGGATGGTATTTTATAGGTGACTCCATTCTTCTTAAATGATTACTTATTCTCCTTGCCATGGTGGACTGCTTCTCTATCATACTGCCATGGTCTTCCTAGCAACAGATGGAAGGAATCCATAGGTAAGAAATTACTAAGTATCTTTTATTGGTACTCTCCTATGGTAAACTCAACCCACACTCACTCATTGACTAGTATATTCTACCCCTTGTTTAACCAAGTCACCTTGTATGGATATGCATGGGGTATTTTGCTAAAGTTTCAACTTCTACACTACTTCCTCTGAGATTACATTGTTTGTGCATCCGGAGTCAATGATGCCTCTACACACCTCTACACACCTTTCCAAGGATCTTACATTTTACCCTAAAGAGTGATCCTTTTTTGTGCTCTTCCTTACCAGGCTCTTTAATCAAAACTCTCCTAAGCATGAGACTTTCACCTTTCTCTAAATCAAGAGTCACCTCTGAATTCTTCACATGACTGTCCTCTTCTTGAACATAGGTTATCTTCTTCTCACCATGTGAGGATGATTCTTTTTGTATGGATATCTATAGAAAGGGTGTTGTATGTGGTAAATTTGGCCTTGTTAACTCACCATACACTTCAACATAGTCCTTCATCAGATACACAAAAGACTGAATATGAGATTATTCATCTTGTCTGTCTATATGATTTGACCTATTTCCTTCTATCTAGACAGGGTTTTCAAAATAGCTCTCAGAACGAGAGTCTCACAACCATAGACCAATCTAGGAACGAAGGATTTTTCTCCATGAATGCAATACAATGCAAGATTATTCTAAGAAATGAAAGATGTGAGATTAATCTAAGACATGATTTCAATGCAATTATTCTAAAAATTGAAACTATTCTATTGCAATAATGAGATTATTTTATATGAGATTAACAAGAAATGTGACAATAATTTAGTATTCTAACAATGCATGAAAAATGAGTGGGGGTTTGAATGAGAAAATGAGAGTTCTTTTATAGACTCAGGGGTTGTTCAGAATGGAAAGTTTCCTCTTTTGAAATAAAATAGATAGAAAAGCCAGTTCAGAATAGAAAGCTTTATTTAAAAGAATACAATAAATTGTTTTCTCTTTGCTTTAACTGTTTTCTTTCTTTGATTTTAATTGTTTTATCTATTTTCTTTCTCTTTAAAGCATAATTAAAGAGAAGTTTCCAATTCTGAACTGAAGAGAGGATTTTGTTGACAATATTTAATTAATTAAATAAATATGACCTCATAATTGTTTTTTTCTCAATTATCTAAATAATTAAATTCAATTATTGAAAATGAGGATATTTATTTAATAATTAAATATTGTTTAATTCATTTTTATGTGTCTTAGCTAAAAGGGGTGAATTTAATTTAATTAAAGTGCTAGGACTTTATAATTAAATTAATTTGATCATAAGGTTTGTTTAGCCAATAGATGTTTAGGAATTAAACATAATGTATGATTAATGTCAATTTAGGATTTTCTGCATTTGACACTTAGGTCGTTTAGAGTCGGTCAAAACTCAGAATTGCCTAGTACAATAGGACTTTTGATGATTCAAAAGAATGACAAATGCAACAAAATATGTTAGGGTTGCAAGATGCCAATTTTTGGGTGTTAAATTTTTCCCCTCCTTGAATTGATGTGCGAGCAGTGCATTGATTCAAAGAATAGTCTAATGCTTGAAACACAGAAGAATAGATTTGAAAATTGATGATGCAAAGATCGATTGATGAAGATTTTAGAGCCATCTCTAGGATAGAGCTTGACTTTCCGAAGTCTAGGTTAGATTGCCAAGATGTCGGTCAAGTAGAGTTTTTGAGGGTCATCTCCAGAACGAATCTTGATCCCCAGGGATCTGGGTTAGAATGCCCCGATACCTAATAGATTAAGGTTTCAAGAATCATCTCTATAATGAAGCTTGATCATTAGGGATCCGGGTTAGAATGCCCTGATACCTAATAGGTTTGATATATTTCACAAGGTTGTCCTCAGAACGAGGCTCAACCTTCAGGAGTTAGGGTTAGATTGCCCTGATACCTATCCAACAAGATAATCAATAGAGATTTTGGGACTATCTCTAGAATGAAGCTTAGTCCACCAATATCTAGGTTAGATTGTCTAGACACTGGTTAGATTGATATCTTTCACAAGGTTATCCCCAAAATGAGGCTTAACCTTCAGGAGTTAGGGTTAGATTGCCCCGATACCTATCTCAAAAGATAGTAAATAGAGGTTTAGAATCATCTCCAAAATGGAGCTTTATTATCAGGAGTCAGGGTTAGATTGCCCCGATACCTATCCCTACAGATAGTTTTTCGAGAACCATCTCCAGAACGGAGCTTGATCCTCAAAAATTTGAGTTAGATTGCTTAGATACTTAATAGATGACAAGATGTAAAGAACAAAGATGTCCTTATTGATTGTGGAGTATCCAGTTTTGACTATGAAGTATGAAAAACTGAACATGCCCCAAGTGATTAGATGCCCCTTAGCAATGAGGACTTTTGAAAATCAGATCAGATTGATTGGAATAGATTTAATGATGTAATCATCCTACCCCATTGGGAGTGAAATGGAAAGATGGCACGTCATATGACGATAAAGAGCGAAAAATTGCAGATAGATGTTGAATCAGAGATCAAGAAGAACTCAGAACAAATTATGGAAGAATTTGGAAGATTCAGAATCAATTTCGAGCGATTTCAAGGTCTGGGTGACCAAGTTTGACTAGGGTTGACTTGAGTTGACTAGAGTTGACTTTTGAGGGAAAAAGTCAAAGATTTGAGAAAATGATGATAAGATAAGATTCTGACAAGAAAGTGACGTCAGAAAGTTGACTGCACAAGCGTCCGATCGCGTCGGTCCCAAAAAATTTTAAATGCAATTTTGAGCTATATAGAAGTGTCAGATTTTAATTTCAATCTTGAAAATGGATTCAGAGTGGTCAAATTAGGTAATGGTGAAGTTTTCACGCAAAATGGAGCACTTTGAGAAATTAGGTCAAAACCTATATAAGGACAAAAAGGTCATTTTCAAATCATTTCAACCTTTTGACTTTTGTGAAAAGAGCTCTGAGCGAAAAATGGTGGTCCCCTACAGCACACACTGATTTGAGCGATCGAGGAGACATAGCCGACCTACAACATACGGACCTGCAGTAAGTAGTCGATAAACCTCTTAGTATTTCAAATTTCTTCAATTTTTGTCAAATTTTCTCATTTTTTCCATGTTTTTAGGAAAGTATCTGCGGGTTTTCGCGTGAAGTAGTTTCTTCGCACGGCCCATAGGGAAATCTCGCATGATGAAACTGCATTTTGCACCGTTCGGTGAGGAATCTCATGTGCGAGAGTACCCATGTTCGCTCAAGAAACCCTTCTAGAGGGTGTTTTCTCACGCAACTTGTCATTAAAGTTTGTGCGAAAGGCCAATGTCACGTGACCCAAAAAACTTCTTCGCGTGAAAGAGAACTTCGCTCAAAAATCTACTTCTTCACATGAGAAAAAGTGGTCAATAAGAACATGAAATCAATCTTCGTCGCATCCAATAGATTTTGTGTCAGTGTTATCACTATCTGTAGGATGTCTTTAATGCTTTATTATCTCGTTATGCTTTGATTATCTCTGATTACTGATCGTGTACTTTTTGTTTGCATGTCTTGCAGGTTGACTTTCTAGACATTGCTTTCAGATCACACCACCCAGCCATTAGCAGATTGGTATTGCAGTTAGATGATGCAGAGACAACACATCTAGGTACTCTAGGGTTGAGTTCGCTATGTGATGTACCTGAGATTTGGGTAAATCACAGATTGTTAGGAGCATTTTTGGAGACGAACACATTTTATCTACCATAGGGGGAGATGACTGTGACCTCGAAGGACATCTACCAGATTCTAAGGATCCCATTCCATGGTGCTAGGGTAGAGTACGAGGCACAGCCCAGAGTGGGGACATAGACATTAAGGGAGATCTTACAGGATGAGCTAGTGATGGGGAGGGTGATCTCGTGGGAGGATCTAATCAGTGAGTATGGTCCCACACACAGGTTACCAGTGGTGCTAGCCTGATTCCTTTGGTTGCTACCTGATGCCCGATTGTGGACAGCACGGTCTAGAGTGTGGCTGGGGCAGGATTCTTTAGCAGATGTTAGCACAGCCCCGACATTACGGATGGGGTCAGTGCATGCTAGCACACATGTATCATGAGATGCATGAGATTGCCTATCGAGAGGTGAAGAGTATGGCCGCGGGATTTTTTGTATTATAGGTATGGGCCTGGGAGCATCTTCCTGTGATGAGGTTGAATTGTGAGGACATGAGGCAGCCTCTAGAGACCTACATTTGTAGATACAGGGGCATGATTACCCAGCCAGCACTGGGTAAGGTAGATCAGTGGCGAGCCCAACTTGACGATTTAGCTATAGTAGTCTGGAGGCCATGGACACTCATAGAGGCCTGGGATGATGTTGCAGAGTAGCTCAGTCACATGTTATGCTCACGAGTAATGATAGGTCGCATGCTTATAGGCATTGAGAGATTCTTGCAGAAGTGGGTATGGCAGTAGTTTGGCCAGTCTCGAGACATCATAGGAGTACAAGATGTATGCCAGATTTACTGATGAGATTAGAAGGGGCTAGCTAACGAAGCTAGACTAGGGACATACGATGATAGATATTTGTGCATTGGCCCCAATGTACTGAGACTATCTGAGGGATGTGGCAGATGGTAGTATGACCATAGAGTACAGGGAGCACTTTGTTACACATATGTTCCCTAGGTTTACAGATCCAGTCGGGATAGTAGGCTGAGGGCACGTGGTATAGCCACAGGTCATACAGTCGTAGGTGGTATAGCCATAGATGCAGATGCCCCCACCACAGCGGAGCACATAGCCAGGGTACAGCAAGGTCCCCATCCCCGTACAGTACAGGTAGACATCCCCACTCGATAGATGGGGATGGATGTAGGGGCCAGTGGCAATGGTAGTATGAGGTAGTCCCAAAAATGGACTATTGAGCCGAAAGCTGAGGAGCAGCAGGTACCTCCATAGGAGGAGGTACAGCAGGAGGATCCTATGTAGGAGGATTAGCCTACACAGGATCCACAGTGACGGTCTCAAGAGAGAGTTCAATAGCTCTTGAGACAGGTCAGAGATTTGAGAATATAGTTGGCCATACGAGACACAAATTTTGGATAGAGATCGGGAGATATAGGATCTCTGGGAGTCGTTATGGGCATCTCAGGAGGAGATTCACCACCAGATAGCTCGAACGGCGTATTACTATGCGTCATACATAGGGGTGGTTCCTGATGAGGCATCACATGTGGCCAGATTCTTGACTTATGCTAGAGGGTCAGAGGGTGCACAGGTACC
Organism: Thuja plicata; assembly: GCA_018584345.1. Lineage (NCBI taxonomy): Eukaryota > Viridiplantae > Streptophyta > Pinopsida > Cupressales > Cupressaceae > Thuja > Thuja plicata. The sequence continues at coordinate 164,020 of MU226714.1, read as the reverse complement.
ACCTCCACCAGATAGGGCCCCACCTCCACCTCCTCCAGGTGATGAGGGAGAGGGCCAGAGTTAGTTTTTGATAGATAGATGAGATGAGATCATAGGATATATCTGATGCGTTGGCATCCATGTATTTATATCACCATTTTGAGATAGATCATGCTCGAGTAGCACCATTTTTCTATTTGTATCGACACATTATATATATATATATATATGAGCTCATCTTTTGGTATCATCACATGTGACAGATTATATTTTATATGCTTAGATGGTTAGATGATTTTAGAATGTATGTAAATGTATGGACATGTGTTGAATATATGTAGATGTATGAAATGCACATGTATGGTTTAGATGCAAAGATGTATGTATGTAGATGATTTATGTAAATGAAATGTGTAATTGAAAATGCTAATGTAATGTATAGATGATAATGAGTTATGAATATGCAATGTGTATATGGTACTAACATCTCATGTAGGATGACGAATGCAAACCAAAAGAACATGTGAAGAATTGAGAGCAAGGATCGAACACTTGTGCAATCATGATGAAACCAGGATAGTGAAGAAGAACTCCCCAATGTATGAACCCAGGAGAATACGATGAAGAGAACACCGAATTACTACCACAATACAAGTCTAGAATGAAAATCCAATCCTATGCTAGATGCAATATGAGAGTGCAATTCTAGGACATGGTTATGAGACCCATCATATGATACAACCCTTACTAGTGCCACAATGCAACCATAAGGATATGAATATGACTTGTCATCGGATAAAATTTAGGAAATGAACGTAAGCACCAGGACACAAAAGCCAAGATGACCTGAACATTGTTTCTATTTAATGTTGCAAGACTACACTAGTATCGAGGCATTCAAAGCCAAGATAACCATGAGTGCGATCATGCATAAACAGACAGATCAATAACAAACAAAGAAATAACAAGAAAGGAGATAGTACCGACCTCACCATGGCGTACAAATAAACAAGATCGAGGGATGTGAGGCTATTCCACCTTAGTGCGGGAGCTCTTATCACATACACCCTATTTATTTGACATTGTCAAATCATCAGGACTACACCAAAAAGAAGTAGACAAAGAAAATATCAATGAAAATCATGAGAATAGACAGCATACAAAGAAAGATTCAATCATAGCTTAGCATGTTTCAAAGTTTTCAAATATATATGTGTATGAGGTGTTGAAAAACACCGTTGTGCTTGTGAGTGCATTATGTTTGATTGTGTTTGATTTTCATCGATAGATTTTTACATTTGAGACATTTGATGTGTGTTAAAAAACACAAATGCATCCAAAGATAGTGTTAAAAATATTTTTTATGGTGGTGTTGAGAAACACCAATTTGTGTCAGTAGCAAGTTGTCCTTCAAAAGTGACAAGATTACTAACTCGGGTGTAAACCAAAGATGCGATCAAATGGGGGACCCATGCCCCCAAGTAAAAATGACTGACTTGATGTATGTTATGAGGACAAACTAGATTTGATTGCCCCTAGGTGTATGGCACTGAATCAGTGTCAAGTCAGGAGGGTTCGAAAAAGAACCATAGTGTCACAAAAGTGACCGAAAGCTATGCACAAGCTAAAGAAAAGAAACGTCAAGACCGAGTATCAATAGATAGAGTGTTTGAGTATAACTCCAACTATAATGGATGTGAGAAATCTCAATAGTACAATGATAGTAGACAAACACAGTGAGAACCACTGGTGACTGACGCGAGAGAGATCCTCAAGTGAAGAGATTGTAGCAATAGCTAGACATCAGTAGGAAGACGCAGTGAGAACCACTGGTGACAGATGTAAGAGAGATTCTCAAGGAAAAAAAACTCAGTATAAGCTAAGTGATAGTAGGCAGACACAGTGAGAACCATTGGTGACTGTCACAAAGTAGATCCAAAAGGTAATAAGACAATGTCCCCAAGACCAGGAGGGTTGCCCCAAGAGTATGACCAGCTAAAATCCATGTGAGTTGGTGTCTTGACGGGAACCGAAAGCAAATGTAAGTAGGAAAGTAGGAAAACAACTGCATAAAGCCAAGTGGCACTGCAATAGATATAGCATTGTGAAACAAGAGGTGCCTGTTTACCAGGTTTTCACCTTCTTGGCAGAAATTCTTTTTTTGCTACCATGATGCCTATTTGTCAGGTTTTCATCAATGGAACCTTTTTTTCTTTTTCTCTTTTTTTGTATTTTTCAATTTTTTAATTTTTTTATATTTTTGGAATATATGATTTTTTTAGAGATACATCAAAGTGTCTATCACTAGGTTTTCACTAAGATGATCATTTTTTCAAGACTTTTTCAGATTTTTAGAATTTTTTTAGGACTTTACTATATACATGAGCACACTGAAGATGTCTCAACTGTAGAAACATTTTAGATGAAGAGCGTTGATGGGCTCTTTTAGTTGTTCTCCTTCAGTAGTAGAAAGTTGATAGGTACCAGACCCAAACACTACAGTAACAATATACGAGCCAAGCTAGTTTGGTTCAAACTTCCCTTTCTAGATCCGATGTTGTTGATTCTTAGGGTTCTCCCTCAGAACAAGGTCACTCTCTTAGAAATCGCTTGGTCTAACCTTCTTTTTATAGCTCTTGAATATCCTTTTCTGGTATGCTCTAAGGTGATCAAATGCCACTTGGTGACATTCATCAAGTAATTCTATCTCTTGTACCAGAGATATTCTATTATCTTCATCAGTAATGAGGCCTTTTAGAGAGACTCACAAAGAGGGAATCTCAACCTCAATTGGTAACACAGCATCTGCTCCATAAACCAAAGCATAGGGAGTAGCCCCTGTTGGTGTTCTTATGCTTGTCCTGTATGCCCAGAGATCTGGATTGATCTGGAGATGCCAATCTCATCTAGATTTGTATACTGTGTGATGTAGGATTTTAAGGATCGTCTTGTTGGATGCTTCCACCTGTCCATTACCCTAAGGATAATAGATGGAAGACCAATGTTGAGTAATTTTTAACTTAGAGCATAGCTTTGTCAAATCCTTGTTTTTGAATTTTCCCCCATTACCAGTGATTATTGCTGAGGGTACACCATGTCTACAGATAATGTAGTTGAGAATGAACATAGCTACTATTTTGCATTGGCAACGGTGAGAGGAACTACCTCCACCCACTTGGTAAAATAATCTGTAGCTGTAATTATGAACTTATGTCCATTTGAGGATGAGGGGTAAATTTGACCCACCAAATCAAAGGCCCATTGTTGAAATGGCCAAAAAGTAATGAAGGGAATAAGCGCCTTGGCTAGAGAATGAATCAGATTACCATGTAGTTGACATTGTTTGCAAGACTTGGCAAACTATGTAGCTTCTTTTTCCATATCTGGCCAATAGTAACCAGCTCTAATAAGTTTATGGGCCAATGTTAGGCCATTAGAGTGAGACCCACAGATGCCTTCATGCACCTCTACTAATGCACATTTGGACTCATCAGGCTCTAAACACCTAAGGAGGGTACTGTCTAGACCATGTCTGTACAAGTCTTTAGCTATGATGACAAATCGTGAAACACTGTGGATTAAGTGACGTTTCTCATTACGGGTGTAAGTGTCTAGAATAATCTGGTCATGAAGGTAGGAAAAGATATGATGGTAGTGAGATGAGTTGTGTCCAATGACGGAACAGATCATCTAGGAATTAGGGGAGTCATAGGCTGGGTAGCGTAATGTCTCTACTAGGAATTCATGTCAAAAATCATTTTCAAGCATCTATAGCATGGAGGAAAGAGTAGCCATGGCATCTGCTACTTTATTATCTGCCCTTGGAACTTGTTGAAATGTGATGTGAGTAAAATACATGTTGAGGTCATCAACCAATTGTTTATAAGGCACCAACTTGTCTTCCCTTGTCTGATAGATATCATTTACTTGATTGATGACTAACTGTGAATCTCCAAGAACATTGAGTTCGTCTAATCGCCACTCAAGGGCGATCTTCATACCATTGATTAGGGATTCATACTCAACAATGTTGTTTGTACAAGGAAAAAACATCTTATATGCTTTTGGTAAAGAATGTCTTTGAGGTGTAATGAATAGTATCCCAGCACCTGACCCCTGTTGGGTAAATGATCCATCAAAAAACATAGTCCATGATCGATGTGTGAGAAGTAATATGGACTCATCTGGAAATTCAATGTGCAATGGTTGATGATCTACTAGAGGTGATTCTTCCAACTGATCTTCTATTACCTATCCCTTAATGGCCTTTCTTTTGACATATTCAATATCAAATTCACTGAGAAGCATGACCCATTTAGCTAGTCTACCTGTGAGGGTAGCTTTACTGAGCAAATATTTTAGAGGATCAATTTTAGCAATTAGACGTGTAGTATGAGCCAACATATAGTGCCACAGTTTCTATGAGGAAAATACCACTGTGAGGCAAGCCTTCTCTATAGTAGAATATTTTGTTTCATATGAGACCAGAGTTCTACTAATGTAATAAATAGCCCTTTCTTTGTTGTGCTGATCTTCTTGAGCCAAGAGGATACCCAATGATGTATCCATAGCAGAAATGTAAAGTATAAGTGGCTTCCCATGAATAGGAGGCATCAAGATTGGCAGGTTCGCAAGATACTGTTTGATTTGTGTGAACCCTTCATCACATTCTTTGTTCCACTCATAAGCCACACCCTTGTGCAAAGTCTTGGGGACTGGTTGTGACTTGTCCGCTAGTTGAGAGATAAAATGCCTGATAGACCACAGTCGGCCTTGAAGTCCTCTCATTTGTCTGATATTTTGCGGTGGTGGCATTTCCATGATAGCTTGTACTTTTGTAGGATCCACTTCAATGCCTTTGGTAAAGATGATATAGCCAAGCAATTTTCTAGATGTTATGCAAAATGCACATTTCTTAGGATTGAGCCTCAGACTGAATTGTTCCATATGATCTAGTATAGGACCTAGATCTGCAAGATGTTTCTTTCGGTGCATGCTCTTAGATAAAGTTTCATCCACATAATCTTCCATTATTTTATGCATCATGTCATGAAATATAGTATTAACAGCTCTTTGATATGTAGCACCAGCATTTTTGAGTCCAAAGGGCATGACATTCCAACAGAAGGTGCCCCAAGCACATGTGAAAGTAGTTTTCTCTTGGTCCTCTGTCGCAATTTTTATCTAGTTGTAGCCAAAGAAACCATCCATTAGTGAGTACATTTCATACTCTGTTGTCATATCTATGATCATATCAATATTAGGCAATGGAAAATCATCCTTAGGACATGCCAAATTCAAGTCTCTGAAGTCTGTGCAGACTTGTATAGATTTATCATGTTTTGATACTGGAACAACATTAGAGATCCACTCTGCATAATCAATTACTCTGATAAACACTACCTTAAGAAATTTCTCCAATTCAACTTTGACAAGTAGAGCTACATTTGGATGCATTTTCTAAAGCTTCTGCTTAACGGGCTTGACACCTAGTGCAATGGACAAATGGTGCATGATTAGATTAGGGTCTAATCCTGGCATGTCTGAATATTTCCATCCAAAGTTTATCTTTTTTATTCTGAAGAATGTAGTGAATTCCTCTCTTTCTACCTCTAATAGTGATTGTGCCAAGTGAATGATCTGGGGTTCTGCCTCTGTACCCAAGTTTATAGGTTGAGTTGGTTTAATAAGAACAAATGATCTCTCCTAAAAATGACTTGGAAGCGCATCAAGTATCTCATGCTCAGGTGCCTCAGAGAGGTTTTCACCCTTGGATACATCTTTTATTTTGACTATTTTAGGCTCTGATACTACCACAATGTGGTTTTCACCATTAGAGCACCTATTTTTTCTTCTTTTGATTTTGTGACTAAGATACTTGATGTCAGCCTCAGTCATGTTGACACTTGCTTTGCTAGTGGAAGACGTTATAGGTTCGACAACGTATAGGTAACAGGAAAGAGTGTAATTGTTCTAGAACATAATAACTTCATTAGATGGGGAGGTAGAGTTCCAGTCTATAAGCTTAGGATGGTGAAGTGAAAGAGAAGTGATGGGTTCAAGTGCATTCATGGTATAATCATCAAAGGCATGGACAAGCAAGTCAAGACCTAAAGTGATCTCATCTAGAGGTATAGTCAAATTCCTTTGATTCCTAGCGACCATAGTAGATGACATGTTAACATCTAGGGAGTCAGACTCATGTGACCCTACACTAGATCATTCACCTACTTTGAGAAGGTTTTCATATGTGTTAGCTATATCTGTATCTCTGTCAGAAGTGGCATATGACAAGATATCAAACTCATATTCATGGGAGTCCGTTTCATCATTAGGTGTCATGTCAAGAACATGAGTGAAATCAACCCTTTGTCCACAGTTGGGATGAGTTCTACCTAGAACCTCTGCTCTTGTTAGATGAGCACCTTTTGACCTAGGTACTTCATTAGTGTTTGTAACAGCAGTTGCCTCTTGTATAATGAGAAGTGACTAAAATTCCTAGTCAACTGTTCTTGAAAGTGTGGTGGTATGTATAAGTCACCCTGATGACCAGGATTTAGAGTATATATTTGTTTCCACTCATCATAAGTTAATGGAGCAAGTGAAGTGGTGGTATCAGAATCATTGTCAGTGTCTACTATATTGACACACTGTATAAAGTTAACTAACTCAGAAAAGAATGCCGCCAGGTCTGGAGGAATAGGATAAGGAAAAGTATCCTCATCAGAGCTATCTTCAGGTTCTTCAATTTTAGATGTTTCTTCAGGTGTTGGTTGTTTCTCTTCTTGAGGTATAAATTTTTTTATCCCTAGTTGAAATGTGAGTTTCTAGAAGCCTATACCTGTAGATTTGCATGTTCTACGACCAATAGCTTCAAGTGGTGCAATCCATCCCTTATGATTTGCACCTTTGGGACCATTTCCTTTATAGCCAAAATGTTGCATAATAGATAAACCTTTGCCATATTTCTCAGGTTTGATGTCATAAGGAGGAGTGGTTTGTTCAGAATTGTCTTCTCCTTTATAGATCCAAGCTTTGATAGCTCTGTCTTCAGCTTCTTCTTATAATGGTACTGTGGCTTGTACAAAGGTACCACCATACTTTGTTGGAGGAGGAACTGTAGAAGGTTTAGTGCTCTCAAAAGGTCTCCCAATGGAATGTGGAGACAAAGGTAAAGATGTAATAGATAGGACAGGTTCAAATTGATATCCTCCCATATCAGTTTCTTCAAGTGTCAGACTCTTTTCCATTTCATTTAATTTATTCTCAAGGAGTTCAATAGATTCTCTATTGGTAGGCACAAAGATCTCAACAGATTTTGTGAGGGCATTGCAATCATAGCGTGTATTAGCAGGTATAGTCACTTCAGATTCTTGGAATGGGAACTTAATGCACTGATGGTATGTGGAAGAGATAGCCTGCATTTCATGGATCCATGTCCTTCCTAACAAAATATTGTATGCCAAAGGGATGTCAAGCACTTGACAGATAACATCTTGTTCAATAGGGCCAACTCTGATTGGAAACACAAATAGCCCCTTGGATTTACATTCTTCCTCATCATAGGCCTTAATAGTAATATTTTTGCGAGCATCAATGAAATCTTTTCCATAGCCTAACTCAATAAGGAAACTAGCAGAGCAAATATTTAGGCCAGCACCATTATCTATGAGAACACGGCGAACACACTTTGGACCAATCATGACTTCAATGTGCAAAGGGTTATTATGCGGGTGACTCAAAGAATAGTCATCTTCCTCAGAGAAAGACAAGTAATGTGAGGAGGTCAAGTGACCTACCATGGATTGAAACTGGTCGAGATCAAGATCTTTTGGGACATTTGCCTCGGTGAGGGCTTTGTCTAGGATTTCCCTGTGAGAAGGGGAGATTTTGAGGATCTCAAAAATAGTTATCTAAGCATTAGTACGTTGTAATTGATTGAGAATGTTGTAATTGGAAGAATTAGATGAGGAACCCACTTTTGGCTTCTTATTGGTAGAGTCAACCTTAGCTTTGTCTAAAGGTTGAATTGATGTAGACAGAGAAGGCTCAAGGCCTTCGATGATGATCTTAGCACGAGATCAAGTAACAACATTAGCATTGACTTGAGACTGCTCTTGTTCAAAAGAAGGATGTGTAGAACCTTGCAAAATGAAAGGTGTTTTAGATTTGGAAGTATCTTCACTTCCCTTGAGAATTATGACATTAAAATATTCAGCATCAATAGGTTCAACCATATTAATGACATTGTCATTATTGGTGTATGTATAGTTGACCTTAGCATCAGTATTTTTGCCTTTAGATGCTTCAACTTTTCCATGAGGAGGAAATGGATCTTTGAAAGCTTGGTGATCATAATTTTTGTTGTGACCTCCCATAGAAATAACCTCACTATCGATGAGATCCTAGATTTTATGCCACAATTTAAGACAAGTAGCCATTTTATGGCCTTTGTTTTGGTGAAAATCACAATAAGCGGATTCATTCCACCAAGAGGGTCTTGGTTGTGGATCATAAGGTTGTGAATTATCCAATGGAGTGAGTAAATGGTTGTCCACAAGATTCTTTTAAACAACCTCAAGAGGTTCTCCTAAAGGAGTGAATTCACGCTTGGGCCTAGGAGCCCAAGGTTTAGGTCCAAAAAATCATGAAGTACTTGGTTTGGAATCTGCCGCAGCCTGTTCAGTGGCTTTGACCACTTGCATCATGGTAGTGAGATTAAAGTCAACCTTGGAAGGCTTAGGAGTCACATTGTCTACAACGCCATCATTCACAACATTTTGGTTCTTGTTGGGAAATTTGGGTTTATCTTTGCTTGAGGAGGAAGACCCTTGTTTATTTTCCTTGTGTAAGGTCAATTCTCCTTTCTTGATCATAAATGTCTCGATTCTTACAACTTGTTTAATCATGTCATCAAACGTTAGAGGACCTTGGAGTTTTACTTGATACCCAATGTTAGGGAGAATATTATCAAGAAAGATGTCTAACTTTTTGGATTCATGTATCTTGCCAGAATATCGTGTATAAAGTTGTCTCCATCTTTGGAGAAATTCCAAGAAGGATTCCCCATGATTTTTTTTCAAGTTGCAAAGATCTCGGATATGAACTGGATGTTGGATGTTGTGAGAATAGTGTTGTAGAAATAAATTGGCAATTTTTTCAAAAGTTTTGATGCCAATTGGTAGTTTAGAGAACCATTCCATAGCTGAACCCTCCCAAACTATGGGGGAAAAGATGCATGAGATAGGTTGTGTCATGTATGAATTCCATGGAGAGAGAACCAAACTCTCTCAAATGGTCTTGAGGGTCACATGTACCCAAATATTTAATGTATTTAGGAAGTTCAACTCCTTTGGGAAAAGGAGGCATGCAAAGATCTTTTTCAAATGGGAAAGGACAGATGCTTTCCAACATGAATTGTGTAATAGGTTTGTCTTTCTCTTTCAAGAGTTGAGAGAGTTTCTCTTGCATAGTTTGCATTTCTTTTTGCAAGCGGGAATTTTTAGTTTCTTCCTCTTTCTCAACAAGTGTTTCTATAGCATAATTGGAAGGTAACTTATCCCCTTGATTGGCTAGTTCAAGAATGTATTTCTCTTTCTCCTCATCTAGGAGAACTCCCATCATTCTACAGAAATATTTGTTAGCACGAGCTTATGCAATCTCTTCTTGAGTTATTTATACTTCTACATCATTAGAAGGGTCTTGAGAATGGGACTTACCCTAAGTTTTAAAGAGGTCAGTTCTGCTAAACTCACCACCTGATTTGTTATGATCTGCCATCTTGCCAAAATGCAAGGATTCAAGGTGTAAAGACTTGGTATGAAAAGATTGAGTGTTCTATGAATTTGGGTCTTCTTGGAACAAAGGATTTTGAACCCAACTAAGATCCACTATAAATGACTGTTTATTGTAAGTTCAACATACCGGGGAAGGAGATCAAGATGATTCCTCACTAGATGTAGCTAGTAATGGTGTGGAAAGTACAGATTCATCTTGATTGATTGAAAGAAGTGTTTTGCCACTTCGAGTTGTGACAGTCACAGACAAAGTTTGAAAAAGGATTGTGAACTAGGATCAAACTTGAAACTGTCTCAAATTAATTGCATAGAATGTGCCAAAAGGTAAAGTATCCTTGGTGCAAATTGTCGAAGATGAGGCTAGAGTATCCAAGAGATGACTATTGCGATACAAGGCATGACAACACAGATGAAAGAGATCAAAAAGACATGAGATGACACCAATTTAAGAAAGAATCACGTAGTTCTCAACCCAAGAAACTAAGTTTTAGACTGTGTGAAGATAGAGGGCATAAAAATAGACCCACATCAGAGACCAGATTAGACAGAAGTACACCTAATTGACAAAAATTAGCATGCTATTTTGGAAAAAAAGACTCCAAATTTGCGCGAACAAATACTCTTTCGCGTGAAGATTCTCACCAACCCGCTCAAAACTTTACAGTATTCACATGAAGAATGACACCAGACTAGCAGATGAAAAATATGATAGAATAATGGCACTATTGCCAAATGTTTCATGACAGTTTACTACGTATCGTGTGGAGATTCCCAGCGAATAATGTGAAGATTGGGAAATTTCGTGCAAAACTATGTAAATGTTGAAAAAGAACATTTATAGAATCATACTGTTGTGACCAGTTTGCGTTGCCCAAGATAAAATCATGCTATTTTCTAATAGATAGTTCAAGTTACAAATTGTTTTGGACATGTTCAAGATTGACAGTTTGTGCATTTTGATGATAGTTTCGATTGTTCAAATGATACACCCACACAAAACACATTAAACAAAATATTTGTAGTACCAGAACAAGAACATCACAATCCTAGGATAGCCAAGACAGTATCTATTGAATCCACACTTGAACTAAATTTCAGCTATGCTTACTCTTAGTGGACAACTTAGAAGCTTGGAGGCACGGGCTCCTCCTTACATATGCACTCACTTCTCAGGCACACCAAGCTTTGAACCCCAAAGGAATTGCTTCCCAAAGGGTTGTTATCTCTACTAAAAGCCATAAAAATGTGGGGCGTCTTAGTCAGTCTCTGAGATTACATGCCAATAGATAGAGGGTTTTTGGAAACTAGAACAATAGTTTATAGTAAGTTCATTCGTTCAAGTGGTTGTGATCAAGTCATTTTCCCAATAAAGGGGGCTCTCCCAATCCTTTCAAAGCAAGGCTTTCACCTTAACAATGTCAGGACTTTAATGCACCACTAGGGTACTAGAGGAGATTTTGGTTGCCACAATGAATTCACACCTGTATATTGTGACATTAGTCACAATAGCATTTTTTGTATACCGATTCGAAAGGGCTTGGCTTTAGATGCTACCAGTTGGGCATCTAGTCTCACCGGCTCTGCTAAAGCTCTCGAGAGGTAGCCACTCTAGAAGAATCACATGAATTTCTCTTACACCCAAGATCCATAAAGGTGATGGGAGAGGATACGTTCATGTAGTTCTTAGGATTACAATCTAAAAAACACTTCAATCACGCAAGACAATGATTCATTTTAAGCACCAACCGAAGTGTGTTTTAACTACTAAAAATAGACATAGGAATTTGTGAAAACATGCAAGGTCTTCGAAAAACGTCTTGTAATAAACCCATTAGTAGTTTGTAATTCCTTTCTTCATATCAACGTCTTGCAATAAATGCGTTAGAAGTTTATAATGGCTTTTCTTTATCTCAGTGTCCTACAAACCACTGTTAAACTGTTTCAAAAGATAAAATCAGAGAAATACAAATGTAAGAAAATAGTAGATGGTTAGAAAATTGAGACAAGAAAATATGAAATGAAAGCTCTGGTGTGTAATTTCGTGCAATAATGTACACTAGATCACGTGAAGAAGTGCAGAGAGCCACACAAAGAACTAGAAAGTTTGCGCGAGACGCTCAGAAAGTTCACGCAAAATTAGAATAGAGTTGTACAAAAGTACAGACAAAATGCAAAAAAAATGAAAAAATGAAATGAAATGAGGCCAGAATAGAATGTACCTACCCCACGGTGGGCACCAGAAATGTATGTGGTAAATTTGGCCTTGTTAACTCACCATACACTTCAACATAGTCCTTCTTCATCAGATACACACAAGACTGAATATGAGATTATTCATCTTGTCTGTCTGCATGATTTGACCTATTGCCTTCTATCTAGATAGGGTTTTTGAAATAGCTCTCAAAATGAGAGTCTCACAACCATAGACCAATCTAGGAATGAAGGATTTTTCTCCATGAATGTAATACAATGCAAGATTATTCTAAGAAATGAAAGATGTGAGATTAATCTAAGACATGATTTCAATGCAATTATTCTAAAAATTGAAACTATTCTATTGCAATAATGAGATTATTCTATATGAGATTAACAAGAAATGTGACAATAATTCAATATTCTAACAATGCATGAAAAATGAGTGGGGGTTTGAATGAGAGTTCTTTTATAGACTCAGGGGTTGTTCAGAATGGAAAGTTTCCTCTTTTGAAATAAAATAGATAGAAAAGAAAGTTCAGAATAGAAAGCTTTATTTAAAAGAATACAATAAATTATTTTCTCTTTTCTTTAACTGTTTTCTTTCTTTGATTTTAATTGTTTTATTTGTTTTATCTATTTTCTTTCTCTTTAAAGCATAATTAAAGAGAAGTTTCCAATTCTGAACTGAAGAGAAGATTTTTTTGACAATATTTAATTAATTAAATAAATATGACCTCATAATTGTTTTTTTCTCAATTATCTGAATAATTAAATTCAATTATTGAAAATGAGGATATTTAGTTAATAATTAAATATTGTTTAATTCCTTTTTATGTGTCTTAGCTAAAAAGGGTGAATTTAATTTAATTAAAGTGCTAGGAATTTATAATTAAATTAATTTGATCATAAGGTTTGTTTAGCCAATAGATATTTAGGAATTAAACATAATGTATGATTACTGTCAATTTAGGATTTTCTGCATTTGACACTTAGGTCGAGTAGAGTAAGTCAAAACTCATAATTTCCTAGTACAATAGGACTTTTGATGATTCAGAAGAATGAAAAATGCAAAAAAATATGTTAGGGTTGAAAGATGCCAATTTTGGGGTGTTACAGGTGTCTTATTTGTCCATAATTATAGAATTTCATACTAGCAAAGTGTGAACCTCTGCTAAAACCACCAGTCCTACCTCTTCCTCCACTGTTGAAACTCTTACCTCTTCCATAGCTACCTCTATTTCTTGGCTAACTTGGTTTTAAAATCAATTTGGAGTCCCCTTGGCTTATATGTTCATTACTTCTACAACTAGAACCTCCTCTTTGTCCTCCTCTAAAGTCTCTTCCTCTAGATCTAGACTCTTGCTTATTTTTGTTTCTTTCCTCCACCTTGAGGTGCATCTAAAAAAAACCATAGACATAGTAAGGGTCAAGAGGCTTAGTTCTTCTTGGATTCTCCATCTAAGGCCATTTAGATATCTTTCCACTCTGATGCTTTCCTCTTCATGTACCTTAGAGCTAAGACACAACTTCTGGAATTCCTTTGTATAAGAGGCAACATCCATGTCCTTTTGTCTGATATTTTCTCTTTTTGTGTAGTTGAATTTCATAGTCATCTGGTAGATAACTTTCTTTGATTTTAGTCATCATATCCTTCTAATTCACTATAGGCTTCTTCCCTTCTCTTTCTCTTTCTTCTTGTAGAAATTTCCACCAAGTTAGGGCTTGTCCCCTCAACCTAGATTTGGCTATCTTGACCTTTTGGTCCTCTATAATCCCATCACATTCGAAGGGATTCCCCATACCTTCTATCCACTCCATTAATAATTTTGCATCCATTCTTCCAGTAAACACAGGGATACCTTCAATTTCTTTTCCACTAAATGCTTTGAGGGCTTTGAGGAAAGGTTCTTTAGGTAATGGAGGGTCAGGTTTTGGTTCTACATCATCTTCTTTCAATGCTTTTCCTTTTCCCTTATTATCCTCTAACTCTTGTTTCACTTTATCAATAGTCTCTACTACTTCTTCCAAATTTTTATTCACTACCTCCAAAGCTTCCTGTAGAAGTCTATTATTCTCTTTCTATTCTATAAAGTCCCTTGCTAGCTCTGCATTTATCACCATGATGCTCTCACCTATTGATTCACTCACCTCTGACATGCATAGTACTCTTCCCAAGCCTTTCTAGGGTTCTATTACCACTTTGATGGGGAGATCCAACTTACAAGAGCTTTCTTACTCTTCTCAAGGATCCTTCATGGCCTTCTTATGGTACTTATCTCTACCCTAACCAGAGGACACTTCTACCAATCCTCTACTCCACTAGATCTCACCAATCAACTTCAAACTCTCATTTCACTCCTTCATATCCCATTATGCATAATGAAACCTATCTTTCAATTCCTTACAAGCATGGAATTAGGTGTTTGCACTCTTTCTCCAGTCCTTCCAATAGGTTTTTGAACCCTTTCAACCAATCTTTCATAGGATTTCCTATCGATTCCTTGGTTTTCTATATTTTAGGCCTTGTAACCTTCTTTCCCAATTAGGCCTCCTAATTATAGAAATCTTGGATTTAATCCAAAATTCCCTTAAAAAGTCCCCCAATCAACTTTGGATCCTTTAACTACTCATCCTAGGCTTTAATATTTCCTAGGTCTAGACTTCCCAAGAGTTTGTATAGTGGATTTTCAAGAAATCCCTATTTTTAGGGGTTTTTAGGGCCTCTTGACCAGTATGCAACTAAATGGCTCAAGATGTATTCAAATGAGCTCAAATTATCTCCTTCTCTCAACCACAGGACCTTGACACATTCCACTACACTCTCCAACTTGATATTGGCACAAACCAATCCATCTATTCCCTCTTTAGCACTATGCAACTCTGCAAGTTCCTATCTAGATAGCTCTGGACCTGCCTAGGTCTTGCTTGTAAAATTAGCTTCCATTGTCAAAAAAAACCCTACATACATATTTAAAATTTATATACAATTCCCTTCATTCCAGGTGGCCATTAAAGATTCAACTAGTGGAGATCAAGAAGGAGCCATTTTTCAAACAAACTGCTTTGTACAAGACAGTGAAACTGTCAAATCAAAAGAATTTAAAAACTAACACTAAAATATACAAAATTTAAAATATAATGCCACAAATATGTCATAAATACAAATCTCTAATGAAACATGCAAGAATAGAATACCATTCAATCCATTAGATTGTGGATTATGGAAAAACTAAGCTACTGTGATTCAAAAACTAGCTAGATTTCATCTTCCTTCAACTAAGTTTGTACAATAAGACCTAAAACCCTTCAATTAGGGTTTAATTAGGCCTATATATCCCCAAAACACGTGCTCAGACCCTTGGTTTGGGATTTTACATCATTTATGTGCATTTGAACTTTTTAAGGAAAGTTGTCATGACAAGTTTTCAAAGTTGCAAAGTTGCCATGAGCAACTTTGCAATTTTTGCATTCTTGCCATATTATTACTCCTAACTTGCATAGTTTGATTAAGAATCAAAATATTTGATCCAAAATCATGACTATACCTCATCTAACATCTTATCACCCATTTTGGAGTCTAGTCCGCACTTTGACCAAATTTGACTCTCTTAGCATTAATGTAAAAATAGTCTAGTTAGGACCTTTTGGAATAAATCAAAGACTAAGAAACTAAAAAATCCCTATTTACATGAATCTCACACACCTTGGGAATTTATCATATTCTTTATTCTATGGTGGTTGGCTAGAACCACCTACAAGCTAAAATTTGATAGGATCTTCCTAGGACCCTAAGTTGCTCCTAGACCAGGTATCTACATTACTCAATCTAAGTATATCAAGGAGCTACTAAAGGATTTTGGCATGGAGGAATCTAGACATATAAGTACTCCTATGGCTACTAGATAGAAACTATCAAAGACATATGAGACAGCTGGAGTGAATCAAACCCTGCATAGATCAATAATTGGAAAACTACAATATGTTGTCCACAGTAGACCAGATATTTCATTAGTAGTTGGGATTTTTGCAAGATTTTATTCAAATCCTCAAGATAGTCACTTAATGGAAGTGAAAAGGATTCTAAGATATTTGAAGGGAATAAAGGACTTTGGATTATATTACAAGAAGCATGAGAAGTTTGAACTGAAAGGTTACATAGATGCAGATTGGGGAGGTAATGTTGATGACAGAAAGAGCACAAGTGGTGGTGCATTCTTTTTAGGAAAGAGATTCATCTCTTGGAAAAGTAAGAAATAGAACTATATTTACTAATCCACAACATAGGTTGAATATGTCACAGCAGCAATGAATTGTTCAAACATAGTGTGGATCAAGCAATTGTTGAAAGGTGTGAAGGAGGAAATCATAGACCCGGTTTGTTTTTTGTGATAAAACTAGTGCTATTAACATTTCAAAGAACCCTATGATGCATACAAAGACCAAGCATATTTATATCAATTTTCATTACTTGAGAGAGCTGGTACAAGACAAAGAAGTAAGACTGGAGTATGTTAATACAAAGGAAAAGTTGGTAGATATATTTACTAAAGTTTTACCTAAGGATGCTCATGAGTATCTAAGAGGAAAATTAGGGGTGATTACCCTATCTGAGGAAACCTAAGATCATATGGAGTGGTTTCATCAAAATTATTACATAAAATATCTGACATATTGATGCAAGAAGTGGTCACACTTTAGGTGTCGCCTGAAGCTGTGAAGTGTTAAGAAAAATATGTCTATCAATCATAAGAAAGATTATAGAGGGAGCATTGAATTCAAAAACTTGAAATAGAGATATCTACATGTTGAGGATGTATGTCTTTGGAATTGTTATCAAAGAGGGTGAAATGCTTGAGAACTGACTATGAAAGAAATATACTATTTGAGGGAGAAATAAACAATGAGGGAGATAAACTATAGAAAGAAATCTATCCAAGAACGAGATATTAATGATTTTTTTTTTTAATTTTTGGACTGTTTGGGAACCTTGCATATGTTGTTTGTTTTCATGTGTTTTCCATCAATTCCAAAGAGGGAGATTGTTGGAAACTACAATTGTAACAATTTTTATATTGTCATTGATGTCAAACCTTAATTGGTAAGACAATTGCTATCTTATAAAGTGCCATATCAATTGATTGATGAAGAGGATTTGAAAAAAAGAGATGACAACACAACTTGGTGAATGGTTGAGTTATGTGAAGCTACAATGGGTAATTGATGAGATCACACCTTGACAAGGTAATATATTATTTATCTTAATTCTAAGTGAAGTTTGGATGACTACAAGATTAGTCTTTACCAAGTTACAGAGAAAAAGATTAAGGAACTTAAGTAATGTTGAGTGATGCGAGTGTCGACCGAGCACCAGTATATGCCAAGGAAATTTTAGTGTTGATCGAGCATCAATGTGTACCGAGTGTTAGAGAATTACTGAGTTACATAGAGATGACTGAGCGATAGTGCACAGTATTAATCAAGTGTCAGTATTATGATAGTTTGAGAGAGATTTGAGATCCCAGCCGATATAGTTTATTTTCTTAGGATATGTGAAGTGTATTTAAGATAAGGATGATTGTTGTGGAGAATTAAATGATCATTTAATATATGTTTAACCATTTTTATGTATGGATTCAAGAAGGATTTTTAGGATGTATTCTACAATGTAGATGAAAATGAAATGATGGAAGGATTTGTTGGATCTAACATAAACCTAAGATCTATGGTGATGATTAAGCAGAAATAGATCAAGCTACCTTATCAGAGAGGTATAATTTTAACCTAATTATTGGTTATGTGAGTCGTGGTATGAGGTTAATTTAGTTGATTGGAAAAAGTCTAAGCTGAAGGAAGAGAAGGATGAAGAGATAAATACAGGATTGCATAATGGTGATTGCTTGAAAGATTTTTGAGTAGATCATAGTGATGGAGATGAAAATGAAGGTCAATCGATGAATTAGTATTTTAGCTATAATTGGATCTATATTTAAAAAGTGAGTTGTATGTTTGTGATTGTAATTTTCTATTAGTTTCCAACCATGGTATCAGTTGTAAAACCCTTTTAAACAAGGTTGACCTAACACTCATATTGTTGAATCCTTTTAATCAAGGTGACATTCTAATGGAATGGTCTAAGCCCTCTAACAAGGCTCACTTCTAATAGAGAGATTAAATCCTTTTACTAGGTCACAATCAATAGTTTGTATTGTCACCTTTAACCGGGTTGGATTTTCACAGAGCTCACTTCAGAAGAGTGAAAAATTGGTAGCATGTTACTAGTGGTTTTTCCCATATTGGGTTTCCATGATAAATCTTGGTGTCATATTTGTGTGAATGTTATTTTATGTGTTATATTTTTAAGAGTTTTATATTCTTCAAGTTGATTACAGTAGGACAATAAACTACAAGTTTATATTTATGATCATATGCTATAGAGACCGAGTGGATTACTAAGTGGATCTATGTTGGTTGAAGTGTTTGAAAGTTCAATTGATACATCTGGACCTTGGATAACTGATTCACCCCCCCTCTTAGTTACTCTAAATCATTATAACACCATGGAGATATAAGAACTTTTGATTTTGGCATATTTTTCAAAAAAAAGAGGATAATATAGTATGTATACTATGGCACATAAGGGGATAATACAGTATAAAGGGAGATAGAATTGTAAGGAAGATATAAGCATGTGTATAGGGGGAATTACACAAAATTTTGATGACTTTGAAGTTTTTGTCAAAATGCCAACTAATGCCAAAGGGGGAGATCGAAACTCCTATGAGTTAGTTTGTTGTCATTAGTTTTTTCAAAGTCATAATAGTCAATGAAGACAATCGGTAAAGAGAAATAATACAATAAGGAAGACAAAAAGAATACACTCAGGAAGACAATAGGTAAAGAGAGAATATACTAAGGAAGATATTTGGTAAAGTAGAGTATCAATGACACCGAGCACCCAAAAATATCATGTTACCAAGTTAAGAAGAGAATTGGCACCGAGCAGAGTTAGTTACCAACACCAAGTAGAGTTAGTCGCCAAGACACAGAGAAGAGTTATTCACCAAGCAGAGTTAGTCACCGAGCAAACGGTTATGTCACCGAGAAATTTCAAAGAACATTATCGAACACACCAAAGCTGACATAAATATTCAAATTTGAATACACTAAACCTGGATGCCGAGCGAGAAAAAGTTCACGATATTCAAGACATAATTTAGGTTGAATATTGGGATTGCACCAATATGATTATACATGATCATGAGGCAATTCAACCAATGATATTCAAGAACATTAAATGCATTGGGAATGAAACTAACATTGCACCACCTCACCTCCACCACGGAAGGAGAAGGATCTAATTAGGTTAACCGCCTTTAGATCATATAAAATGAACAAAAACATGAAGATAAAAATGGGATGCTAAATATTACACAAAGAAGAGGGAAAATATTATAGAGAAAGAAGTAGTTATAGTGAAAGAGAAAAAAGAGAGAATGAAGAAGATAAAGGGTGTAGAATAGTTAGGTTACCAAGTGTAGAAAGAAATAATGCACTTGCATAGCTTAAAGAGTTTGAATAAAATTATGATTGATACATACTTGCAGACATTTTTGTAATAATTTTTTGTAATAGTTAGAGTTTAGAAATCCCATCTAGTGGGTAGGTCCTAACAGGTCTTATTTTTTAAATCCTCTAACCGAGTACATCTCTTAGATGAGATATTGTAAAATCCTTTAATTAGGTAGACTAAATAAGTCATTTTTACTATTGAACAAGTATAATACTCCTAATAGGGTAAGCTACCAGAAGTAGCTAGCATTGTAGCTCTAACCAATCAACTTTTATTCTATAGAAGTAAAGGATTGTGGGTGTCATCCCTGTATGCACCCTAAAATGGTCGCCTAGACTATGGGCCCCCATTCTTAAATTTATCAAATGACAGAATCAATTTATCAAATTCTTGAATCAATGCTTTGCAACATTTTTAATTCAAATCAATTTCCTTGATCAAATCGTAATTAATTCAATTATTTCAATATTTCCTAAAGTTTGATCATTTCATTAATTATCTTATTTAATTAAAAGAAAACAATTCCTTTTTATTAAATAAAATAATTTTATTTAATTAAAATTCCTTTTTAATTAAATAATCTTATCTTATTTAATTAAAATCTCTCTTAATTAAATAATATTATCTCATTTAATTAAAATATCCCTTTTAAAAAAATTAAATAATCTTATTTAATTAAAAGAAAATCCCTCTTTTAATTAAATAAAACCCCCACTTAAATCTCTCTTTGTTGAAAAAGGAAATAAATTAAATCAAAATAAATAAAGTTCCTTTTTCTACACATCTTCCTAAGTGGTGGGCTTTTTGTCTCTTAATCATAGCCTTTGATTTTGTCTTTTGAAGATATGAGCAGATGGATCAACCAAAATTTAATCTCCACCATTTCTTATTTTCTTTTTACCTCTTAATCTCCACCATTCATTGATCTTTGTAAGGAAACATCTCCTTCTCATTTAATAATGAAGATTTTAGGCTATTGTTATGCTGCAAGTTTAGAGAGCAATTTTGGAGGAGAATTTGAGCACTTGAGCTTGGATATTACAACTTCTCTCTTCTTGTCTTCTTCTTTCATGCCTTGTGGCAAATTGGCAATCCATTTAGATTAATTTTGCACTTGCATGTTAAATTAGATTCATGTTTCCTTTCATAGATTAATCTTGCATTTGTATTTCCTTTCATAGAGTAATCATGCATTGTTATCATATAGATTAATTTCCTTTCTTGCAGTTTTATCATATAGAATAGCTTCCATTTTCATTTTCATGCATACTTGATGATCATGGAGACTAGCACTCTTTCTTTTCCTCTCTCAATCTCTCGTTTTATGGTGTACTTGCATGGGCACAAACTAGGTGAATTTGAGGGCCTCCATTACAAACCTGTGCACTCCATGGATAGAGAGCTATGAGTCGCCATTCGAGATCTCATTCTTGAGCAATCTTGGATTAAATGATTCATAGAAGTGTGACACATTTTTACACATATTTTCGGTGCCCACCGTGGGGAAAAAGATTCATTTTCTATCCTTATATTTATTTTTCACAATTTATTTTTGGATTTCTGTATTTTCTATATTTTCTGTACTTCTAGAGGGAAATTTTGTGTGACATTTTGCAAGTCTGTGGGTGAAGTTTTGCTGGATTGTGCATTTCTTTGCGTGGCCCACTATGTTTCTTCACACAACCTGTGGTAGATCTTCGCGCAAGACATTACACCAGTGATTGTTATTTCCTTTTTTGTTTCTGGCTGGCCTATGCATTTCTTCACGCGGCTCACTGGGAATCTTCACGGGGTCTGTGGTAAATCTTCGCATGACATTCTGCAAAAGAGACTGGTAAAATTGCAAATTTTTATATCTTATTTTTGCTGACCATTGACATTGCTATAATCTGATTTTTTCTATTATTTTGTTTGTTTTTTCCTATTTTTTGCTTGTTTAGTTGACCTTCATCGTTGGATCATTTTGGATTTGCATGGATAAACAACAAAATGTTCGCGTTGCTTTGGACTTGAGGTATTTTTTTGCATCTCTATAACATTTGAATTTTGGAAATAAAAAAGAATCTCTCATGTGTTTAGCTTGAGTGTTTTCTTGCTTTCATAGATCACATTTCCAATTGGTGCTCTAAAGAATGAACCTAGATTTTCTTTCTTGCATATATACTTCACATAGTAATTAGGCCCTATGAACACTATTTGTGGTGATCTTGAGAGAGTGGGCTTTATTCGCTTTTCTTACATGTGAAGCTCTTCTTGATGATAGATCCTCTTGTAGGTAGGGAAGGATTTGTTATTATCTCACTTGGTTTGGTCTTCAACTTTTGACGGTAGTTTCTCTCTTGAGATTGGTGGTCATTGTTGTTGATATACGAAACTTGGGTGAGGTGATTTCAAATTAGTGGGTCAATTAATCTTGCTTTCTATGTTTGGGTCAAGTGAAGAGGCTAGAGGATTATGCTCTTTTCCCTTTTGGGAGAATCAGAAACTTGGAACCCTTGAATCTGAACTAAGTCCCCATGTGGTCCATATTATGAGTCTTCCTTGTTAGAGAGGGTTAACCATAGTGGAAACTCTCTTTATTGGGTAAACCACGTGGACAAAACCTCAAGTAGTAATAGCCATTTCTGCCATGGTAACAACAACCGCTATATAAATGTCCTTGTGGAAGAAATCTCCACACATGTGGTTTCTTGTTAGGTTGTCAGATCTCCTCAATAGATCTTAATTGATTAAATTCTCAGACTGTGTTGAAACCTCAGTGTGCCGGGATTGGATTTCACCCACTTGAGATTGAAAAAGTGCAGAGTTGACCATTACTACGAACCATAGTGCAACCAACTTTTTATTTTCTAGGACTATGTGCATGATTGAAAAATATTTTGAGAACATACACAAGTAGAATCTTTAGGGAGTAGAATACTACGACACTATTCTTGTTCATGTGCAAGGTTGCTTTGTCCCTTGCTCATTGTTTGACAAAATTTGTTTGAACTCCTGGATTGCTATCTTGCATGCCTTATTCATGATAAAATATGTTAATGCATCTAGTTGTTCAATTAAAATAAACAAAAACTGAGTTCTATTTCCTTCCCTCGCGCGATAAAATTATTTCTTCGCGTGGCTCATTGCATTTCTTCATGTGACACTGTGTGAATCATCACGCGATATCCTGCCAGTTTGCTATCATTTTGTGGTCATTCTGTCACCTCATTCCAGTTTCATTCATGCCAACCTACAAACTTTTGTGTGATCCTGTGGTAATCCGCATGCAAAAAAATCATTTATTTGCTCAAAACTGTCCTCTATTGCCATACCAGTGAGCTATTTTCTATCAACTACCAGCTTGCTTGATTGTTGTCCTTTCATTTCTAGTCTTCCTTGGTTGATCTGGGTCAGATTAGGTCACTTACCCCATTGTTAGAAGCTTCTTTACACTTTGAATTCTTATGTTTCACCTCTTGCATTAGTAATCTTTGGTTTCACAAGTGACCTTGCTTGGATTTGGTAAGCTAGAAATCATCCTTGTTGAGAAGATAAACCTTTAGATTCTTTGATAACACACTTGGAGAGTTTTGGTAGTCCCTTTTCCATTCACTTTCATACAAATTCAATTTCAATCAATATAACTTGGGTAAATCATCCTCCTGATCCATATGTGTTAGGGTATTCACCCGATTATTGGGCACCTATGTGGCAGTGTTGATTTATACCTCTTGCAAAATTCTATCTTACCATCTCTCTTTTGGAAAAGTTAATGCCTTTACTATCCTAGTTTGGTACCAACATTTTGTAGGTTCATCCTATCAGCTAGTACCTTTTCTTTCATGCTAGTTACAACAAGATATCAAATAAATCAAGGAAAATGACCTCAAGTGGTCTTCAACCAATTACCCTTAGTTCAATCTCACCAAAAATGAAAGGGAAGAGAACCCATATTTGATCAATCACCTAGGAACAACTCAAAAGTGTGATTTAATTCCAAGAGTCACCTTAATGAGTTGGGTACCCCCTTAGCATATTCTCTCTCTTCTATGGATATGAGTTACACAATGACTTAGAGAAGAGGGAAGACATGGATAAACATCTTGATGATATATTTGTGAAGCATAGAGATACTATTTCATTTGGTGGGTCTTCTCATGAAAGTCATCCAACTTCACCCCTTATCTCAAAAATATATATAGATGCACACCAAAGGGCTAAGACAGAAAGAGGTAAAAGACAAGCTTATGAAGATGAGTTATCACAACATGAGAACCAAAGAGATGAAATTTATGGCACTCATGTCAATGCAACCTATACCAACAACTTGTTTAGAAATTCAAGACCAAGTTCACCACTCAAAACATCTTCAAGATACATGAGTGAAAGAATTATGAGGATTGAGCGTGAGAAGAAAGTCTTCCTAGATGAACAAGCTAAAAAGGAAGAGAGATTTAGACTCCTAGAATTGGAAAGACAAACTTTGATGGAAATGGAAAAGAAATCCTTCCAAGAAGAGAAAGATAGGCTCTTGGCTCAATAACTTAATGATTAATTCAACAACATGTGTGTTAGTGGTGGAAACAACTCTCCTCAATCGACTCCTTCTAAGACTCCATGAAGTGGGAGACATTCAAGAATGCCATCAGGACCTCCTAGCCCTAGAGGAATAAGGGCCTCAAGACATGATCATTATATGATACAAACACCTCCTAGGAACTCAAGACAACCTTCACAATGTGCTCATCATGGTTCAAAGTATGGGGATAGTAGCTCAAGTTTTGACCTCACCTCCCAAGAATTTATGAAAATGCAACAAGAGCCACTTTTCCAATAGTATGTGGAGAAATATTTAGAGCAAAACAAAGATAAATTTCTAGAGAGTTTAATCAACAAGGGTGCTAGAGTCCCTTACAAATTTGATGTGGATAAAAGGATCAAGAAGCAAGGTCCATCTCAAGAAGAGGAGATCAAACAACTTAAGAGCATGATGGAAAAAGTGTTAGCACCCAAGAATTCTTTCTCACTGGATTCAATTTGTCCTAATCCTTTTGACAAGAGTGTTAACATGAAATAATTTCCTAGAAAGGTTGAAATCCCTCAATACGGAAAATATGATGGGAATGGAGATCCACATGATCACATGCACCAGTTTTATACCACAAGTTTTGAGTTCCATCAAGATGGCTTGTACCTCATGAGATTGTTCCCAAGGAGTCTTAAGGGTCAAGCGATCGAATGGTTCACCAATATAACTCCCCCCATTAAGACATTCAAAGAGATTTTTCAAATATTTGTTCAACACTTTGCATACAATCTTTCAAGATCTATCACCATGTTGGAATTATGCAATTTAAAGCAAAACCAAGGGGAATCCTTTGTTACTTTCTTGCAAAGGTGGAGACGAAAATTCTCTTGCTATTCTAGAACCATTCCTGAAAATAAAAAGATCGACATCCTTGTTAGCAACTTGGTTCCTGAAATGGGGTATGAAGTTAGGAAGATGGTTTTTGATTCTTTTGACACCATGGTTGAAACCGCATGTAGGATTGAGGATGTTTTGAAAGAACAAGGAATTTTGACCAAACATGGAAAAAACAACAACAATGGTCAAAATAACAACAACTCTAACAAGGATAAAGGGAAGAACTCACAATGGAATAGGAATAAACAAGTGGTTAATGATAGATTTGTGGATTCCTCCCAGCCTAAAGATAAAATTGTACTCCACTTGTCTAGTAATGTTCAAGCCATGAAGCTCAATATATCTAATCAACAAGAGAGCAATCCAAGATACCAAGATAGGCCTAAGAAAGAAAGACATCAATTTGCAAAGCTTGGTGACTCATATGAGGATGTTTTGAAAAAACTTATCGCCAACAACTTTGCACATCCTCAAGATCCTGCAAAACATTATATACTAGATGTTAAGCCACATTGGTGGGATGAGAAGGCCTTTTGCAAGTTTCAAAATGGTATTGGACATGACATTGAAAAATGCTACAAACTTAAGCATCTTATTCAAGATCTCATTGACAATGGAAAACTTAAGATAGATGGATTGAACACCAACGCCGATCATAAGGCATTCAAAGAACCATTTCCCAAGTATGAAAAGGGGGAAACCTCTAAAGCTAAGAATGGCAAGGCTGAGATCAATTATACTTACACAAATGCAGAGAATACTATCGACATGCTGGAATTTATAGAATAAAATGTCAATATGATGAGGGGTAGAGATCCCTATGGTTATGATCTAGATGTGGACTCTCCTCCTATCTATGACAAAGAGCCCATTGTGGTGCTAAGGGGTCCCAACTCTAGAGTGTTATCTCAAACTCTTAATGTTGTCACACAAATCAAGGTCTCATTGTCATTAGAGGACCCAATTCAATCCAATCAAGTAAACCTAAGCAAGTGGCATCCAAGAATGTCACCCTGAAGCCAACAGTTAATCCAAATTCAAGCTATAGTCTTTTTGATCAGTTGCAAAGAACCCCAGCTCAAATTTAAATATTGGAGCTCTTAGAGTTGTCCCCGAGACATAAGCAAGTCCTTGAGGATGCTTTGCACATGGCAAACATCCCCAACAACTTAGATGTCGATAAATTCTAGAACATGGTTAATCGCATTGCTAGCCCTCATTACCTTACCTTTTCAGAGGATGATGATAAAGCTTTGAGCCACCCACACAATCTTGCCCTTCATATTGAGGTCATGATTCACAGAACCCGTGTTAGGTGCGTGTTGATAGATGGGGGTGTTGGGATTAATATTTGTTGCTTTAATCTATTGAAAGAAATGGGTTATTCTGAGAAAGTCATAGATACTAGAAAAAAATATTACTATCAAAGCCTATGATGAGGTAGAAAGAAGTTCCAAGGGGTTGGCCATCCTTCCTGTTAGGATTGGCCCTATTGAAAAAGACATTTTATTTAAAATAGTTGACATTGGCCCCCTTGCGTATAATATCTTACTTGGTAGACCATGAATTCATGATATGAAAGCAGTGTCATCTACCTATCATCAGTGTGTTAAGTTCCCCTATAATGGAATAGAGATTTGTATACCTGGGGATAAAACTTTATCTATCAATTCTATTTTAGCAAGAACTCATGTTTACCTCAATAGAGAAGCAGAAGATTTTGATGCAACCTTAGCTAAATGTAAAGAAAAGCTTAAGTCAATAGACCTTGGCATGGGGGGCTATCAACTCAACTCCCTCACAATATTACCAATATAACCTCGGTCTTATGGAAAACCTTCACAAGAAAAGAGACCTTCCTCTTTAGCTATGCCTTTATTTGGCATATTTGTAGAACCATCAGTGCCTATCCAAGATATGAAAGAAGACACGTTTGTTAGAGACTAGATCTATATAGAAGAGAAATACATGCACAATGAGAACTTCTCTCCCTCTCTTAAGGCTTATAGAAGAGAGTATACTTTTGTCAAATAGATGGGCTATCCTGGACATGGCTCTCTTAATCACAGATTGGATGCTAGAGCTGAGCCTCTTGATCATGCTCTTTTTTGATGCAACTCTAAGAAGTCGGTTGGCCTAGGATTTGCAAATTGCAACAAGAACACTATTCTTATCCTGGATAATTCAAATAGTGAAGATGAGGCATAATATATACCTAATTTGAAAAATTATCAAGACATGTGTGAAGATTGGGTCCCTTTCACTAATCTCCTTTGGGGAGATTCAGATATTCTAGTCACTCATGCGTTAGTTGCAACTTTAGAACAAGATGAATCAGATATATAAGATCCTTTCAAAGAACGTCAATGAAAGAATCTTGTTCTTTTAATGGAAAGAGGTGCTACTATTGATGATGCTAGACCTTCCACATCACGATGTCCCAAACCTTCATGGTGTAATCATCCTAGTCACAGTTCAGACACTAGTTTGTATGAGTATGAACGGGATTCCTTCTCAGAGTCTTCCACAGTTGATAGAGATATTGATGTTATTCACACTTATAGTTCTCAACCTGAGGTAGCTAGTGAGTCATGTGTAGGATTAGAGGATTTGAACCCATGTGTTTCCTTAGTAGATTATTCTTACCTTGTTAGGATGAATCCAAATTTGGGTAGCTTAGAAGGATACTTCACGGACTCAGACTCTTCGGTCACTAATGGTAATATCATTCACATTTATAACCTTGAACCAGTCATTGACTTTCCTCTTGTTCATCCTGACCTCATTGATTGGTCCCAATGTTGTCAAGAACCTGAGCTCTTAACATTTCAAAATGATTATGAGATAGCCTATTACTAAAATTCCATTGAACCCATAGTCTCTTCCACCAGTGAACCAGCTACCAATATGACAGAGCTAGACATCAAGTACCTTAGTCACAAAATAAAAAGAAAATAAAATCAAAAGAATAGGAGTTCTAATGGTGAAAACCATCGTGTGGCGATGTCAAAACCAGAAAAAGTAAAAAAGAAATGACATACTGAAGGGTGAAAACCTCTCTGAGGCACCTAAGGATGAGGTACTTGATCATCTCCCTAGCTGCTTTCAAGATAGATCTTTAGTGCTTATTGAACCAACACAAGCAGTCAATTTGGGTACAGATGAGGCTCCACAAATAGTACCTTTAGCTAAGTCCTTGTCACCTCAAGAAAAAGAAGCTTACACTAAGTTCTTACAGAAAAAAAAAATCAACTTTGCATGGACTTATTCAGATATGCTAGGGTTGGACATTAATCTTATCATGCATCACTTGTCCATAGCTCGAAGTGTCAAACCAGTTAAAAAAAAATTGAAAAAGATGCATCCTCACATAGCTCTCCTAGTCAAAGAAGAATTGGAGAAACTCCTTGGTGAAAAATTCATAAGGGCTATCGCCTATACTGAATGGATATCAAAGATTGTACCAGTTTCCAAACATGACAAATCCATTTGAGTTTGCATACATTTTAGAGATGTCAACAGAGCATGTCCAAAGGATGAATTTCCACTTCCCAATATAGACATGATAGTGGATATGAGTGTGGGTTATAAGATTTATTCCTTGATGGATGGTTTTTCTAGGTACAATCAGATTAAGATAGCTCCTGAAGATCAAGAAAAGACTACATTCACTTGTTCATGGGGTACCTAATTTTGGAACGTTATGCCTTTTGGATTAAAAAATGTAGGAGCCACCTATCAACGAGCTATGACAACCATTTTTCATGACATGATGCATAAAAAAATGGAAGATTATGTGGATGACACCTTGGCCAAGTCTAAGAAAAGAGACACACACTTAAATGATTTAGAAGTCATTCTAGATTGCATGGAACAATTTCAACTAAGGTTAAATAAAAAAAAGTGTGCATTTGGAGTCACCTCTGGAAAGCTACTAGGATTCCTAATTTCAACAAGAGGAATAGAGGTGGACCCTGAAAAATTCCAAGAAATCATAGATATGCCACCTCCTAGAAAAATTATTCAAATGAGGAGTCTTCAAGGATGTCTTCAATCTATAAGGAGATTTATTTCACAATTGGCAGATAGAGCTCAACCCTTCAATAAGAACTTACACAAAGTAGTCAAATGTGCTTGGAATGAGGATTGTCAAAAGAGCATAGATCAAATCAAGAGATAGTTGGTGAATCCTCCTATTTTAATGCCTCCTATCCCAGGGAAACCACTTATTCTATACATTTCAATGACGGAATCTTCCTTGGGGGCATTACTAGCTCAACTTGATGAACATGGGAAAGAAAGAGAAATATACTACATTAGCCGTACTCTTGTTTCATATGAGTTTAACTACACCAACATTGAGAATTCTTTCCTTGTAGTTGTGTTTGCTTCCCAAAAGTTGCAACATTACATGCTTGTGCACACTATACACTTCATAGCAAAAATAGATCCACTCAAGTATTTTCTAGGTAAGGCTTCCCTCATAGGTAGACTTTCTAAATGGATTATGATACTTTCAGAATTTGACATAGAGTACATTGAGTGCAAAGAAATCAAAGGACAAGCCATAGTGATCAATTGGCTTATTTTCCAATTCAAGATAATGCACCTATTCAAGTTGACTTCCCAGATGAGTACCTCATGTATATGACTGAAAGAACATGGAAGATGTTCTTTGATGGATCTTTTATGCAAAACAGTTTAGGAGCTGGTGTATTGTTTGTTTCTCCTCATGGGTACATGATTCCTAAATCTTACAAGTTATTGTTCCCATGTACAAACAACATTGCTGAGTATGAAGCTTTAACAAATAGACTTAAGATGGCCATAGAATGGAGAATCATAGAGTTACACATCTATGGGGATTCATAACTAATAATCAACCAATTTAATGATAAATATCAAAAAAAACATAAGAAAATGGTACCTTACAAGAAAATGGTTGATTCCTTGAAATGCCACTTCACATTTGTCATGTTTTAGCAAATCCCTAGAGCAGAAAACAAAGAAACTAATGCTATGGAAACTTTCTTCACTCCTTCAGTTAGAGAAACAAAAATCTAGATTCAAATTCCTAGTGGAAGAGCTACATCACCCTATCTATGACTCCCAAGAAAGCCATGTCATTTGTACCCTTGTTTGTCATGAGTCATCCTGCTATGGTGCCATTTACTCATACCTTCATGATGGCATTATACCTGAAACCTTTAACCAATCTGAATAGAGAAATCTTACCTGAAATGCCTCTCATCATTCCCTTATCGCTAGTGATTTGTATGGGAGGGGTCTAGATGGAACACTTCTTAGATGCTTAGAAAAGGAAGAATCCAACCAAGCATTAGTTGACATCCATGAGGGCATCTGTGGGGGACATTCCAATGGTCTTTCCATGGCCAGAAGGTTTCTTAGGGCAGGGTACTATTGGCCTATGATGTAGATTGATGCATTAGCTTTTGCAAAGTCAAGTGAAAAGTGTCAAAAACATGGTAACCTAATACATGCTCCAGGCGGGGAGCTCATTCCTTCTATATCTCATTGGCCATTTCAGTGCTGGGCCTTTGGTCTTGTTGGACAGATTCATCCCAACTCATTAGGTGGACACAAGTTTATTATCACTACTACTGATTACTTCACTAAATGGGTAGAAGCTATCCTACTTTCTGTTGCCTTGGGCAAGATAGTCTCTCTATTCATTCTGAACCGTATCATCTGTCAATATGGAGTGCCTTCCGAGATTATCACTGACAACGGAGGCCAGTTCAAAAATAAGGACCTTAAACAATGCTGTAATAAATTCAAGATTAAACAAAATTATTCCTCCATTTACTTCCTACAAGGAAATGGTCAAGCAGAGGCATCAAACAAAACCATTCTTAAAATCTTGCATAGAATAGTCTGTAAGAATGGTAGAGATTGGAACTTACAGATAAATCCAGCTTTGTAGGCCTATAGAATGAGTATTCATACTCCTACTGAGGCTACTCATTTTGCCCTTTCATATGGTACTTAAGCAGTGTTACCTTTGGAGGTTGAGATTCCTTCACTTAGAGTTTCCCTCAAAGGTCTAGTTATAGATGAAGACTACCGCACCATGAGACTTCAAGAGTTAGAACTTCTAGATAAGAAATGTCAAGCATCATTTGACCATATGAGGGCTTATCAAAAGTGCATGTCCAAAGCCTTCAACAAAAAGGTTCGCCCTAGAGAATTCCAAGTGGGAGATCTTGTCCTACATGAAAATCTCAAGAATCAACAGCTCAGAGATCAAAAGGGAAAATTTGAACCTAATTGGCTTAGACCTTACATCATTACAACAACTTTTGGGTCAGGTGCTTATTTACCATATATAGTAGAGGGAGAGCAGCTCCTTGATCCTATCAATGTCTTTCACTTAAATAAGTTTTATCCTTGATGCCCATTCTGTCTAGGGGCATCCTTTGTACATAATTATTGATCCTGAAAAAATCCAAAAAATGATATATTGTCAAAAAATTTTAAAATCGGAAAATGTCTTGAAAAAATGATCATCTTAGTGAAAACCTAGCAATAGGCACTTTGATGTATGTCAAAAAAAAATTATATATTCCAAAAATAAAAAAAAATAAAAAAAATAAAAAAAATAAAAAAAAAATAGAAAAAGTACCTTGGTGAAAACCTAGAAACAGGCGCCTTGGTAGCAAAAATTCAAAAAAATTATAAAAAGTCCTTAAAAAAAATGAAAAAAATAAAAAAATTGAAAGAGAAAAAATTGTAATAAAATCCAAGTGGTGAAAACCTAGAAACGGGTGCTACTTTAGGCCTTTGCACCCTTGTTTCTTAGCACATGTCCTCGACACTTAGCCTCTCTCCATCATGCCTTGTCCTTGTTGCCTTGGTCTAGAATTGGTCTTTTTCTTTGTCTAGGGGGCATAACTATTTTAGCTTTGGTCTCTTGGATGCGTTATTCTTTGGGACACCTCACAAAAGGTGTTTTTCAACACCACCCCAATTGTATTTTTCAATACAATCCCTGACATCGAGTGTTTTTCAACACTTATCGGTTTGGTCTTCCCAGTTTTGCCATGTGATCTTACCTATTTGTGAGCATTTGATCCTTATCCTTGGAACTTAGTATCAGTTAACACACTTAAATTTTTAAACACAACAGTTAATGCTTGAGCTATGTCATGATCTTTTCTTTGTGTACTGATTGTTATTGATTTTCATTGAGTGTCCTTGTCTAATAAGTCTCTCTGGGATGCATAGCTAGGGGACTTGGGGCATGGGACATGTTTTTATTTGCTTCCTTCTTTATGCTTCATTATTTTTGCACAACCATTATGTTGGTTATCCTGGCCTTGCCTTGATGCAAGCGTGGTTTTGCTATATTAAATTGGGTAAGCTAACATCACAGTCATCTTGACCTTTATGTCTTTGATGCTTATGTTAGAATCTTTCCACATTCCAATCCGATATAAATCACATT
>MU226714.1:40126-56970 GCA_018584345.1 Thuja plicata | reverse complement strand
GTGTAAATGTTTTTGTATTTTGTAAAGAAATTTGTGATTTTTATTTATTTTTGACATATAAATGAAAGAGCATAAAAGAAATCTACTTTTAAATGCATGTAAGATCTAACACAAGATGCAAATCTAAAACCAAAAAGAAAGCATTGTCTATCGCGGGTTCACGAAAATGTAACATATAAAAATGTTATCAAAAATGTGTAACATAAGAAAAGGTGTCACATTTGAAAATGTGGATGTTTGTGTGATGTGTGGGGAAGATAAGATGTTTCTTTCAACCTCAAATGCACAAATAAAAGATCCAAATTGATCAACCAAAAAGGATCAACGCACAAATGAATCAATCATTTGGAAATGAGAGCAAAGAGGAAAGATCTTAAATTCCCATTTTAGAAAGGATTGTATATGATAGTTCTAGGAATTGAAATGGATGAGATGAAGTACCAACCTTGAAAAATTGCAGATCAAAGATTGCTATTTTCTGACATCTGTAGACTATTTCTGGAGATGTTGACAGTTGATACCGAACCAGAACATAGAGATGGACAAAACCCAAAAATATTTTTCTGATCCGATGTCATCTTATGAAAAAGGTTGACCCTATACCACTTTTTCCAACTCAATCTGCTCAACTCTAAAAGTGTCCCTATTCGCACAGTCTGAAAGAAATCTAAAAAGGGTATCCAGATCTGGCCTCGGATCTATAGTCCCAAACCTGTACCTACAAGAAAAATGTTTGTTTGTTGGGGGAAAGGGGTTTGCCTTGGTCAAACCCCAGTTTTGAAATTAACCTTATAATGTAATTGAAATTGCAGAGATAAACAAAGTAAACACATAAATTCACCTTGCTTATATGGAAGCCCTTGTGGCGGATTCAAATCCGTGAATCCACAAGTATGTATGCATCAAATGGATCTAGAATGTAGAATGTATCATGTAGGATGTCTTCAATCAATCACTTGTAGATCTCCAACACCAAGTCTTGAATGGGTTCTTGAATTTGGAAGAGGCTTGGAAGAAGGTGGATGGAGAGATCACCAAAAGGGAACTATGTAGTTTGAATCCTTCAATGCCCTCCAATGGATCTTCTTCATGAAAATGGATTCTTGAATGCTTGAGAATGGATGGATGCTTGCTTGAAATCTTTCTCCTTAGCTTGCTTGAATGGCACTTGAAAATCCTCCTTAATTGCGTAATGATGTTTAGAGAAAATGAGAGGAGAAAGCTCCCTTTTATGTGAAACTAGGGCACAATCTTCTAAGGAGGCCTACATAGGATAGTTAAATTACCATTTAAGCCTTTACCCCTAGGAGAGGACCTATATTAAATATAATTTAGGAATCGATGCTTCGGAACCCGAAACAGCCGACCCGGAAGCAGGAACCAACTTTTACAAAGACCGACATCTGGAAATTGAAAGTTCCCAGGATTTGGACCCTAGGACAGGGTTGAGGTAGACCTTGTCCTAGGTCAGGGTCAAGGTTGACCCTTTCCTAGGTCAGGGTCAAGGTCGACCCTGTCCTAGGAGGTTGACCCTGTCCCTAAATCCCAGAAACACAGGTCTGTATCCCAAAATGCAGAAATCAGGTCAGAAAATGGTGGACAAAAAGGCAGAATAGGGGGGAAGCCATGTCAAGATCAGGAACCTAGTCAAGGTGCTTTTCATGACCCCAAACCACTTACTCAAAAGGATAAACAAGTCTAAAATGGAAGTGCTTCCATTTTCTGACCATACAGTATGCAAGATTCAAAATAAACTAGACCCATTCCATGATTACCTAAGATGTGATTTCTAATTGAGCTAAAAAAAGAACATAAAAATGAGCTAAAATTCAAAATCTAAACTAGCATGATAACAATGCATAAATGAGAGATGATTTGCTCTTGAAAATGGCCTCTATTTATAGATTTTCTAGAGGAGAGAGAGGGCTTGGATGAGGTGGAGCTCATGTGGCATCCACATAGGTGCCACATGAGGGACACATAGGCCATGCAAGAGGCCCACTTTGCTCACACATGTGTGAGCAACTTTTGATGTGATGGGTCAAGGTGTACTTAAACTACACATGTGAAGGATCTTGTAAGAGGTGTAAGATTTTTTGTCCAATAAAACACTTTTAGAAAGTGTATGAAAGTGTCATAAAGGTTGTAAAAAAACTTGTTGGCACCAAATTAGGATTATTTGGAAAAGACATTTTTTGGAAATTTGCTCACACATGTGTGAGCAAATAATTAGGACTAATATGTGTAGGAATCAATAAATTAGCCTTATTAACCTTAGTTAATTAGTAAATAGGTTTATTTTGGTGAGAGTAATGTGAGATAGGGTAGGATATAGGTTCAAATAAAGTTAATCCAAATTAGATTTAGATTAATTATGGTTTAGCAGAATTAAGTCATGTGGAGGAATAAATAAATTAAAATTTATTTAAAAGGGATTAATGAGGGAAATGTATATAAATAAGATTTAATACATTAAAGGGGATAGTATTTAAATTAAATTTAAATACTAAGGAAAGTGAATCATATTTAATTAAATAAATTTAATTAAATAGATAGAAGAATATAACAAATATAATTAATTAAAATTAACTATAATGTTATGGGAATATTAATTAAATGAATATAAGGACGATTTTGGATGTCTACACTATGAACCTAGGGTAGCTTACCTAGTTGTGTAATAGGGGGATGGCTTGCAATAAGTGTCGGGGTTCTC
This sequence comes from Thuja plicata, assembly GCA_018584345.1. Taxonomy (NCBI): domain Eukaryota; kingdom Viridiplantae; phylum Streptophyta; class Pinopsida; order Cupressales; family Cupressaceae; genus Thuja; species Thuja plicata. Next base: position 54,254 of record MU226714.1, on the reverse strand, counting down.
AAGTGGCTGCCATGATCATTTATTATAAGTAATCATAATAAGTGATAGCATAATAATTTAATAGACGATTTTAGTATAATCTAATAAGATATGTTTCCTCACCCATACTTGAGCATTATTACGGACTAGGATGAGAGTTAGGATCCTTGTCTTCATGAAAGGATTATTGAGCCACATAGAGTCACTTGGAGGCCAGAGTCTAGGAATAACTACTAGGGTTATCTCAAGGGTATAATTATGTGATGACACTTCCCTATATACAGCTTAGGTTATCCTACGTGTGCCGGTTACCTTTGGTATTGTATAGATTTCCTTATTTTGATTTAGAAAGCTTCTAGGATCCTCCTATGCATTTATGTATGATGTCATGTATACCTTTGTTGTTGCTTTCTTGTTGTATACCTGTGTGAGTGGGCCTGATATTATCTCCTCAACACGGTGGGAGTAGACCTTTGGTTGCACACGGTCGGGTGGTAGTGATTCTTATTATCATTGAGATCCAACATTCATCTTCATGCTTGGATGATCCTTGTTGCAATTCTTCTATCTTCTTATTCTTCTAGAGACTTGATCAGTTTTCCTGCATTGTACATTTGTACCATATGTGTATATTGGTTAACATCCTTTCAGAGGATGTATTGTATTATTATGTATTGTTGCATACCCTGCGACTTGTGTAGTGGATGTTGATTCTTTCATGTGTACATTGGGTATCAGTTATATGTGGTCTTATTATATGAGATGGTTATTATGGATTCACTTGATATATTTGTCATGTTAGTTCTTTATAGTTGTACTTCATAGATTTTTTTTCTTAAGTAATTCTACGTAAAGGAACCCTCAAGATTTTTAACCTTGTTGAGTTGTATTTATGTGTATGTCATTTATCTCATTATTTTTCTTTCGCATTTTTATCATTATTGTTTGTAAACATTAAAAAAAATTATCCTGTTAACTTAGTTGTATGTTTAGTTTAGTTCTCCTAGGTTCCCTGGTGGGGCATTATAGTTAGGGTTTGGACTCATCATGAGGGTTTGAGAACACATGAGAGTTTCCTAAACCTATGGACTAGATTTTTTGTAGTGATTGCAAGTCCCTTTGATGGGATGTTTGGGTAGGGGAGCTAGGTTCCCTATGTGAGTGGCTCACCATAGGTGTCAAGGCCCAAAGTGGCTACTAGGAGATCCTATAAGTGGGTTCTTAATCAAGTGATAACCATTAAAATGAACTTGGGCTTTGGGGTTTGCACATAATAAAAGATAATGATATTATAGTCTGCATAAACCTGGTTGTAGTACCAAGACCATGAGTTAACTTATAGGGTTTATCCCATTCTAAAGGGAGACCAGGGTTACATGGTTTCTAGGGTGGATCCCAACAAACAAGATATGCCATGATACTCACCTATTTGGTATGTTAAAACCCTTACTCATATTTTGTGATGTTTGGATACTTGTTTATGCTTTGTGTTTCCTTTTTTCTGCTTTTGTATGGTTCTGTTGGGGAAAGGATTCTTCTTGGCTTTAGATTTCCTTAGAGGTTGTGTGGGCCTTGGTTTTATCTCCTAGCACAGGGGAGTAGAAATTCACGGTTCCACATGGTTGGGTGGTTAATCTTTTCAAGGTACTATTTGTAGTTGCATGGATGTCTTTACCCTTGGATTCATGCTTGGAAGCTATCAAGGATTCTACTTTTGCATCATGTACTTCAATGTATTGTAACATTTATGTATTGATTTATTGAGAGCTCTTGTTGGGTAATGTAATGTAATGTGAATGAAAGGAGAATAAATGTAATGGGAATGGGTATTTCTAGGTGAAATAAAGGGAAAAGTTATGCTCCTACTTGTATATGTCACAAACATTAAAATAATGTAGAATTTGTCATTTGTTTCTCTCTTATGCTATCTTGTAATAAAGTAAGTGATATCTTGCATGAAAATTTATTCATATGGGTCTCTCTTGTTTTTTGGATAAGGCCCTAGCTTATATTGATATGATAAGTAAGTTCTTTTATATAATAGACTAAGAAGGAATATTATGAAATGATTGGTTAATGAATGCGATTGTGTTTATATCAAAGTGAAATGTTATTATTAGATTAGGAGAACCATAGGAAATGATAAATGATAATGGAATTAAATCATGGAATAGTTGTATAATTGAGAAATGAGATGCCAAATATTAAGAGAAGTTTAGAGAAAATAAGTACAAGACATTTATGGTTCAGTGTAACCTATGATAGTACCTTAATAAATTGATTCACATACCGTTAGCTTATGATTAATTTTTTTGATAAAGGTAAATATAGTTTTTGAATGGAACCCAAAACCATTTATAGGATAATAAAAAGATAGACAACAACAGACCTTAGAAACAGTGATAGCCTGCTACACAACAAAAAGGACCCCAGCAAACCCGAAAAGAAACTCAAAAAGAATTACAAAAAGTAGCCAAAAAATAGTTTCCAGCACAACTACAAGTAAACAACCAGCACAGAACAAGAAGAGAAACTACTTGTTACTTTTGAAGGCCTTCTCAACCTCTTTCTATAGATCTTCCATCATGTCAATGGAATCTTTCAGAGATTTCAGCTCTTTGGGCATTTCTGGAAGTTTCCTTTTGAGGTCACTTCTTGTCCTGGTCCCTGGACCCAAGCTCCTAGCATTATCCTCCATCGTGATAGTTGTGTTCTCCAGCAAGCTGCTATCAAGATAGGTATACAATGCCTTTGGGTTAAGAACTGAGACTTTAAGTCCCTCATTGTTGTGCTTAAGAATTTCACTGATAATATGCTCATTGTGGCTTATTTTTTCATTCATATTTTTTAGCTTCTCCTCAACCAGAGTAGTAATTCTGGCCGGTGTCTCATCATTCAATTTATTTTTATTTACCTTCATCAAAAGATCCTTTTCCAGCTTTTCCAATTTATCTTTAAAGGGTTCCATGACTTCTTCCATATCCTTCAGGTGCTACTTCATATCATTCATGTTCTTGATGATCCACTTCTCCATGTTAGAACCATGGTCCTCTTTTCTTTTGGGGATTTTATCATCAATTTCAAACATGACATTAATCTTCTTGCCTCTTCCCTTTCTCTATTTTTTATGGTTTCTTTCTCTAGCCCTAAGATTAAGCTGCTCATTCAAGTCATCCTTTTATTTTCCCTCATTATCCTTCTCCTCAGCCTTTTCACCTTTTTCCTCCTTCTCTTGGTTTTCTTATTTTTTATCCCTATTATCAACATCCTCTTTTCTCTTGTCTTTCTCATTATCTATTTTCAGAACCTCTTCTTGATTCACAGGGGCATCCTCCTCATTCACATGATCTTCCTCCATGTTCTCCTCCTATATCATTTCTTCTTCATTACCCTGAGGGGAAAGGATTTGGTCTTCATCTTACTCATCTCTATCTAGAATTTTCATCTTCTTACTCCTTTCCCTCTTCTTAGAATCCACCTTTTTCCCTTCCATCTTGATTCTCTTAACTTTCCCTTTAAACCTTTTAGGAATGGGTTCCGGGATGTTATTCCTTTCATAGTCGATGATGAGCAGAATTAACCCTTCATGCAGCACAGGATTGCTAGAATTTTTCTTAAGCTCCATAATGTTGTTATTCAGAGAGCTAAGAAAGAAAAAAGGAAATGAGAATTTCTTTTTGTGTCTAAAATGATTAAACAAAAAAAAGTGAAGATTGTAAATTTTAGAGTAGCGCCCATCTAGAGTAAAGTACTATATCATAACTTTCAGAATGTCGGCCTAGATACTCGTAATCTTTGTTATGTCCACATAATCTTGAGACCCTTTACTTAGGAGCATTTCTTCATCTTCAAATTTGGGAAAAACCTTGAAATCTTACAACCTGATACATTTTTTATCCCTATAAAATTTCATACCTTCTATAGACATACCCGTAGTCTCAGCAATAGTGTCTAGTGTGAGTGAGAAGGACTTACCCCACAGGTTAACCTTGCCATTAGCCTAGCTAGCCACTAATTTTTAAGTTAATTCCTTATCAAAGCTATGTAGTCTTTCCATGTACGAAGTCACACCACTGCGCTTCAAATTTTCCCATACGTTTTTCTCCTGTTTCCATTTCATACAATCCAATAGCTCCTCCCTTCTCAAACCTCCTCCCATTTTCTCAGATATGTTCTAAACTTTCAGGGTTCTAGTTGTTGAGAGATCGAAACGCTTCTGGTTTGTTTTTTTCAAGTTGAAAGAAATAACCCACAATCCGTGTAAGGTTAAGTCTTTCATATTTTTTGCACCCCTCTCCTGATAGCTATCATTTCCCATAAGCTTAAGTGTCCTACTCATCATTAATTTTGGTATTAATAGCACCTTCCTTGTGATTAAGCTTATCGTACTTGATAAGACTTAAGATCTCAGGTTTAAGATCCAATTCCCCTTTCCAAAATTGGATGACATCATTATGGGCCCCCACATTGGAAAAACCATTCGCAGGATTGTTTCCTTCACAGTATACATGGGAAATATAAGTTTCCTGAAACATTTGAAGAGTAGAGATAATTTTATCAATAATATAGGCAATTGTCCATGAAACCTTATTCTTTCCTTTAATGCAATTTATTATATTTAGGGAATCTCCCTCCAGCCAAAGCTTCAAACAAAGCATCTCTTTAGCTAAAAGCTTGAAGAGCTACTTTAGCTTCTGCAACATGGTTAGTTTGGATTCCTAGAGGAGCAACCATAGCTCCTAGACAATTTCTAGCCCAGTCTCTAATTAATCCTCCCACTCCAGCCCTTCCAGGATTACCTTTTATTGTGCCATCAAAGTTTCCTTTAACCCATCCTATCAGTGGAGCAGTCCATACAGTGTTTTCTCTGGAGCTAGAGTCTTTGTTTCTTTGACCCTGTAGATTCCAATTTTAGATGTCTTTTAAGTCCTGAGAATTATTCTTAAGAGGAGAATCTCTTGAGATAGTAAACTTAAATTTTCCATTAAGCTTCTACAAACTTGATTTTCTACATTCTCATAAGGAGTGATTTTTTCTCTAAAAAATCTATTGTTTCTCTACTTCCAAATTCTCCATGTGAAGTGGGGAAGAAACAAGTTCCAGAGACATTTAATTTCTTGTCCACAGAAAGGAAAAGACCATTGTGTTACTAAATCCTGAATATTTTGAGGTTTCACCCATTCCAAATGAATCTGTTTGAAAATAGAATCCCACACCTTTCTAGTATAGGAATAGTGAATCATCATGTGATTACAAGATTTAGCTTTAGAACAACATAGGAAACATCTATTGGGAATATTAAAGCCCCTTTTGCAAAGGTTGTCCACTGTGAGGATTTTATTTTGAACAAGAAACCAAAAAAATATGTTAATTTTAGGAATAAGTTTTTGGTTCCATACCTGAGAGCAGAAGAGACGGTATTCCTAGGTAGAGAGAAGGGCTGAAGCAGAGGAGATAGAGAATTTTCCATTTGCCTCAGGACCCCAAATCGAGGTATCCTGCTCATTATCTCTTAAGATACAGTGATTAAGTTGCTTATTCACAATTTTGAGGTTTTCATCAATAGGACCCAAATCAATCCAGTCCTCATTGATCCAATAATATGATACCAATTCCCCAATTATCTCTTTATAGTCTTGAATAGCAGGCAACCATTCCTGATTTTCATTAAGGGAAATTTCTTTCAACCATTTGTCATTCCAAAAATTAATCTTCCTGCCATTTTTGAGCTTCCATCTAACCCCCTTCCTAACCAGGTTCTTTCCTTTACAGATACTATTCTAGATGAAGGAACCTTGGATATCCAAAGGATTCCTTAAGGTTTCATCTAAGGAATTAAGATGATATTTACTCTTTAGGATAGTGTTCCATTCCTTTTCCTCTTCAAAAATTCTCTAGCATTGTTTAGCAAGCAGAGCCTTATTTTTGTTTCTTATGCTTCTTATACCTAGCCCTCCATATTTCTTTGGTTTACATATTACATCCCAGGCAACAAGGCTGAACCTTTTCTTCTCTTCAACACTAGACCAAAGGAATATTTTTTGAATTTTTTCAATCAAATCAGCATACTTCTGTGGAATTTTTAAGAGACTACGAGCATAGAATGGAAGGTTTTGGAAAGTGGATTTCTGAAGTTGAACATTTCCATCTTGGCTCAAGGTCTCTCCTTTCCAGCCAGCCAACTTATGGTGAAATCTATCTAAGATGCCATTCCAAAAAGAATCATTAGGTTTCAGACATAAGGGAAGGCCCAAATAAGAGACAACAAACACCCCTATCTTACAACCAAGGATAGTAGATATTTTTCTTTGTCTTTCTTTAGGAGTGTTACTAAAGTATAAGGAGCTCTCTCCTATTTTATGGATTTCCCTAAAGCATTAGTATAGGTATTCAGAGCCTTTTTTTATGTTTCTTGATTCTTTCACTAAAGCTTTCCCCATCATGATGGTGTCATCAATAAACTGTTCACGTGATCACTTCTATCTAGCAGAAGAAGGCTAGAGGCCAATTATCTGACCTTTTATCATCGGACTATTAATATATCTCCCAAGACTTTCCACCATGATATAAAAAAGGATAGGGGATATATGGTCTCCTTTCCTCAAACCTCTAGAGGGCTGAAATAATTTAGAAGAGACTCCATTAAAAATTACAAAGGAGGAGAAACTAGTAACTAGTTGCATAATCAGTCTAACCACATCCTTATGAAAGCCAAAAGACAATTAAATATTTTAAAGAAAGGAACAATCAACTCTATCATAGGCTTTCAACAACTCTAGCTTCATTAAGAACCCTTGTTTTTGGAAGCTTCTAAGGAATGGATGTTCTCATGGACAACAATGATGGAATCCAGGATCTGTTTCCCTAGAATAAAGCCATTATGTTGGGGAGAAATTAGATTAGGCAGAAAGCTCATGATTCTAGAAGTGAGAACCTTAGAGATGATCTTGTATAAGAAATTAAAAAGGCTTATAGGCCTAAAACCATCAACAGTGTTAGCTCCTAGTTTCTTAGGTATGAGAACTATAAAGGTGGAGTTGAGTTCTTTTAGGATTGTTTTAGTTCCAAAGAACTCCTTGAAAGAAGAACAAACTTCTTTACCTATAATGCTCCAAAAATATTGAAAGAAGAACAACTAAAAACCTTCTGGTCCTGGGGATTTTTCTCCCTCAAAGGAGAAAAAAACCTTCCTAATTTTTTCATCCAAAGGAATGGCTTTAAGGAAGGCATTAGTCAAGATATCCACTTTACTAGGAATCGATTCTAGTAATTTTTCCTAGTCTTCTAGGTTAAGGTTTTGATCCTTAGATAACAGAGTAGCAAGTACCCCAACATTTATTCCTTTTCTCATATTCTTTAGTGACGATACCTCTTGTGGCAGATAATGAATGAATCTTCTTTATAGCCTTGTGTTTAAGTGTTGTAAAATGAAAAAATCTAGTGTTTTTGTCTCTCGACTTCAGCCAGACAGATCTAGATCTCTACCTCCAAAAGGTCTCCTCCTTAGCAATTATATTATGGTAATCTACAAGATCTTGATTCTCCCGAGCTTTCATATTTTTAGTCAAACCATTTCTTTAAATTTCCTCCTAAGTTTCTTTCAGCTCAATTTGGATCTTATTTTTTGACTGAAAAATATCCCCATAAACATTCTTGTTCCATTGTTTCACTTTAAATTTAACATTAGCCATTTTCTTGACCACTTTAAACATTGCTATACCATCCACTTTTATGTTCCACCATTCCCTAATTTTATTCTCCAAGTCAGGATGGTCAAGCCACGTCTTCTCAAATATGAAAGGCACATTTATTTTGCTTGAGAAGGGACAAGCAGAACAGGTAATGGGGAAATGGTCAGAACCAATTCTAGAGAGATAAGATAGAGAGTAAGAAAATTTAGTATACCAATCCAGGGTGATGAGAAACCTATCAAGCTTGAATTGAATAAGATCAACACCAACTCTACAATTAGACCAAGTATAATTTATTCCTTCCATCTCAACATCCAGCAAGCCTTCATTAGTAATATAATCCATCAAATCAACCCTGCTTTCCACTTGGGTAATATTCCCTCCCAATTTATCTTTCTGCTTCAGAGGGATATTGAAATCCCCCGTGATCATACAATTGTTCTTAGTGTAGGTTTCCCTAAAATCATGCAATTTCTTCCATAGATTTAATCTTCCTAACTTCGTGTTTGGAGCATAAACATTAATAAGAATCAAGGAAAGATTGTCCTTAAGACTACAAAATTTTACTGCTAGAATTTTTTTTTCTTCTTTCAAAAGATGGCAGTTGAAATAGGTTTGATTCCAAAAGATAGCCAACCCCCCAGATGCCCCTTCAGACCTACTTCCATAAATTCTCCCATTTTTAATCAGGTTCATTTTCTTTGTCTTTTCTTTTAACATCTTAGTTTCTTGAATCATCAGAATATCCGGTTTAGAGTCTCTCACTAGATTCCTAACTACATCTTGCTTATGAGGACCATTGAGTCCTCGAATTTTCCATGGAATGATCTTCATTTAAGGGTTGGAGAACAAACCTGATGGATGGTGAGTTGTTTACCATATGCTATATTTTGTTTTTCTTCCTCTTCCCTCTGGACTTTATCTGATTTCCTTCCTCTTTCTTGTCTTGGAGTACCAGTGTCTTCTTTCTATTGTCCTCTTGTCTGAACTCCTCCTTGCTTCTGAGCCCCATTCTTTTTAGCCGGCTTCAAGATGGAGATCCCCATCAAAGCACTCTCAAGTTTATTCCCTAAGTTTTTATTCTGATCATTGGCAATAGAGTCTCCTTGGGGGGATCTAAAATATTTATTTCCTAATCCTTTCATTGAGTCTCCCACCTTTGTCCAAGTATTCTCCTTCCCCTCTAGGTCTAATACTTCCTTGTTGTCCATATTTTCAAAGGGTTTTATCTCTAATGGGATTAAAGGAGAATCCTTATTATTTCCGCTTTTTGGAGAGTTATAATTCTTATCTTTCTTTATACTAGTTGCCTGGCTATCCTTTGTACTCTGAGTAATTAAGACATTTTGTAGCCCTATCAGTGATTCTTCCACCCTTGAATCCATTGGTGTTTCTTCTCCTTTGGGAGAACCCACACTATCTTTCACCCTTGAATCATTTAGTGTTTCTTCTCCTTTGAGAAGTTCCACACTTTGTTCTAGACTAGTCAGCTCATTAATCCTTTCTTCTGACTCTTGTTTTTCTGTTTCTTGTTCTTTTCTAGTTAGGATTACCCATATTTGCTCATTTTGATGGATCTCTACTTTATCTATAGAGTTACCTTTTGTCTTTTGGTCCCTATTTTCTTCAGAGATCTTTGAAGGAATAGTTGCTTCCTCTATTTTTTTCTTCCACTCCAATCTCTGGCCCTTATTTTGTTCTCTCCCCTTTATTTTTTCCTTTTGACGTTTTTGAGGGCATTGTTTTGTCCAGTGTCCAGATTTCTTGCATGTGAAGCAAGAAAAAGGAAAATATTCATATTCAACCTCTTGCTTCCACAAGTATTCCGCTCATTTCATGTTCTTGTGACTGAGCTTGTCTTGGGAGTTCAAGAAGCTAAGAGCCTGGTTGTCTGAATACACCACAAATTCTTTAGGGAGAAAATAATACCTCCATTTCCTTAATTCTTGGACTAGAGCATACATATTTAATTCATACGAAGAGTACTTCCTCTTTGCATCACTGAGCTTCTCACTGTCAAAGCTAGTGGCATCCCTTCTTGGCTCAAGACAACCCCTATAGAAACATTGCTAGCATTACACTCAACTGTGAAGAGTCTCTCAAAACTTAAGAGAGTTAAGATGGGTTGAGTGGCTATCTTTTTATTCAAAAATTCAAATCCCTGGTTAGCTTTTTCATTCCACACAAAATTGATTTTAATTCCCCCTTTTATGGTATCTAACATGGGAGCACAGATAGCACTAAACTGCTTGATGAATTTCCTATAGTATTGAGCTAACCCATGAAAGCTTCTCACCTCTTTTGTAGTTTTGGGAGTAGGCTAGTCGATGATGGATTCTACCTTGCTTGGATCCATCTTAAGATTCCCTTGAGACAACACAAAACCAAGATACACTAGCTCTTACTTCAAGAACTCACACTTATCCAGATTTATCATTAGCTTTTCTTCATGCAATTTCTTAAACACAATTTTCAAATGCCTTAAATGTTCTTCTTTGGTCTTACTAAAGATTAAGATATCATCTAGATATACTACAAAAAACTTACCATTTTAGTCTTTTAGAACTTCGTTTATAAGCCTCATGAATTTGGATGGGGCATTTGATAGTCCAAATGGCATTATAAGCCACTCATACAAACCTTCTGTGGTTTTGAAGGTAGTATTCCATTCATCTCCCTCCTTGACCCTAATTTGATGATAACCACTCTTTAGGTCAATCTTAGTAAAGTACTTTGCCTCTCCTAAATAGTCTTTTGGTTCCCAAAAACAATGGTTTGGATTTCCTATGGACTTGCCAATCCAATGCTGGGAAACCCAATTGTTTTTGCCAGCTAACAAGTTCAACCAAATGGAGGTTTGAACTTCTACAGTTCTTCTCTGCAAAGCCAAGGCTGGTAGGCCTGTACCTTAACCAAATCTATTTATTCAAAGGCTTTTTATAGCAAATAACTAAATATAAAATTTGTGGATTCTCTCAAGGTGACAAGTAAACTTGAGAGGAATCAAATTGTAAGTATCTCAATCAATAGTATATTGAATGCTGCAAAATCTAAAATTCTTTGATTAATAGTAAATGTTTGACAAAAGGTATATAAAATGAAGTAGATCAAAGGAATAAAATATCACAAACTTTGAACAATGAACTGAATGACTATATTCCAATTATTGATAAGATCAGTGCCTTGCTCCTACTTGGGCAATAGATTAAATTCTATATCAATCCTACGTACACCTCAGAGACAGTTTTAATAACTTGTATATAAAAAGACCATCATTTCAAGGGCTTCTACATGAATTATAATTGAAACCAGATTATACATTTAGTTCTACTGAATTTAATTCTCTCTTTGAGAGACCAATAAAACGGAGGAAAGTTTGTCAACCACACCTTTCAATTGATGATCAAACTGTATATGTATTTCACTTTACAAATAACATGAGAATTCAACACAATGAAACAATCTATCTAAATAGATTTATCTGAGAGACTAACAGAAAAGAATTAAAAATTATTACCATAAGTGAAATAAAAAGCACTTATCTCTTTATTAATGTTGAAAAAATAGTACATTAAAGTTCATGTTGCATTTATGATCAAATTATATTATACAATGTGTTTCTCCCCCTTTTTTGTTTACATTTTACACCACATATATATGTGGATCAATGGTTTTCACACCCCTTTAGGGTGAAGAGACACCACCCTATGTTAAAATTTAAAAACTTCTTTTGAAAAACTAATCAACAAACTAACTAATAACTACCTATCTTTCGGATTTGGCTTTGGCCGAAAATATAAAATAAATTGTACGAACATAAGTTTTTTATTGAAGATAGGAAATTTGATTTTCCAAACTGGGACTGATTTAGATTTTCAATTTTTGATCTTTTTCATTCTCTGTCGAAATCATCTTTACAGTAGGTCAAAATTCCAACATCTCTGAAACCTTCACTTATAGGATTTTGATTGTTCCTGTCACAGATCTTCCTTCCTCAATCCCTCAAATCTTAATTAAAAAGTAATATATTTTTGTATCTCATTTCATGTACTCCATCATGTCATCAATTATTGGGCATGGAGTTTAGGATGCCATTTTTAGAATTTTATCACTATATAGGACTCTAAATTTTGCCAAACATTTAGAGCTCCAACACAGTCCATTAGGTCTTCTATCCTTGGGATAGGGAATCTAGACCTAATGGTGATTCTATTGATGGCTCTAGAATCAATGCATAACCTCCAAGTTCCCCCCTTTTTGGGTGCTAGGATAGTGGGAACATCACATGGGCTTATAATTTTCCTAATGAGGCCTTGGTTTAGGAGTTCTTGGATTTGTTTGGCAATCTCCTCATTTTGTTGAGGGGCCATCTTATAAGCAACTTTATTAGGAAGGGTGGCTTTGGGAATGAAATCTATTTGGTGGCTAATAGATCTCTTAGGGGGTAGGGTAGCTATTTTCCCATCACTTACAATGTCTTTGTACTCCTTTAGCAATTCTTGCACTTGTATAGGAATCTTTGTCTTCTTTATTGTCTTCTCTACATCTTCTTCCTTTGGCTTCAAAACCAATGCATATCCTACTCCCTCTCCTTCTTCTAGAGATTTTTAGAAATCTTTTTCACTTACCAAAAGAACATTAGGGCCTATGAGCTTCACTTCTCCTTCTTCTAGCAGTGACTAGATTTTGAAAGTCACACCTTCTTTCTTGAAAGAATATGCATTTTTGGCTCCATCATGCATGGCTTGTCTGTCAAATTTCCATGGCCTTCCTAATAAGAGGTGAAATGCATCCATAGGTAGGACTTCACACAATACCCTATATTTGTACCTTCCAATTGAGAAGTCCACCCATGCTTGTTCATTCACAAGGACATGGTGTCCCTTGTTCAACCAAGTAACCTTGTATGGATTGCTATGTGGAATCCTCTTCATTTTTAGTTTGCTAACTGCCTCCTCTGAAATAATATTGTCAGTTGAGCTTGAGTCAATGATGATTTTACACACCTTACCCATCATTTTGCACTTCACTCTAAATAGTGATCTTCTCTGGCTTGGTTCTTCTCTCACTGGTTCTTTAACTAGTGTTCTTCTTATCATTAAATTCTCTCCCTCTTCTGACTCTAAGGGTACTTCAAGGTGTTTTTTACTACCATTAGATTATTCTTGAAAAAAATTGACTCTCTTGTCAGTCCCTTGGGAAGTAGAGCCTTTCTCTGGACACTTATAGGCAGGCTGTCCCATTTGGTTGCAATGATAGCATTTCATTGTTGAAAAATAAGAACCTCTTCCTTGGATATTGCTCCTTCCTCTCTAATTTATATTAGAGCCCCTTCCTCTATTGAAGCCTCCTCTATTAGAGCTTCCCTTTTGTTGTTCAGTTAATTTAGTCTCTCCTTGAGTCTTTGATTCTGAACTTCTACCACCATATCCTCCTCTTTGGGCGTTGCCATCTCTTCCTCTTTCTCTACCTTTATTATTTCTTGAGTCTTGTTTCTTTTTCAACTTTTCTTCCACCTTAACTGTAAATTGGTGGCACCTTTGAACTATGGTAGTGGTTAGTAGACTCAATTCATCTTGAATAGTCCACTTTAAACCATTCAGATATCTGGCTACCTTCACACTTTCATCTTCTGCAACTCTTGACCTCATGCACAACCTTTGAAACTCCTCGGTGGAAGAGTTAACATCCAATTCTTTTTTTCTTAGACTTTGTCTTTTCTTATGTAACTGGATTTAATAGTCTTCTGGCACATATGCCTCTCTGATTTTAGCTACCATAGCTTTCCAAGTGCCAATGTGTTTCTTTCCATCTTTCTTTCTCTCATCTTGGATGAATTTCCACCAAGTGAGTGCAGAACCTCTAAACCTTGCTATTTCCACTTTTACTTTTTAGGCTTCTGTTATCCCATCACATTCAAAATGGTTTTCAAGTCCTTCAATCTAGTCTAGGACTACTTTGGGCTCCATTTTCCCACTAAAGATTGGGATTCCCTCTAATGCCTTTCCACTTAAGGCTTTCAATTCTTTCAAGAAGGGTTCTTTGGTGAGGACAGGGCTTGGTTCAGGGACCTCATCATCTATGGCTATTTCTTTACTCTTTCCTTCAACTTTTTCTTTGAATTCCTCAGTCTTCTCTTCCACTTGATCAAATTTATGCTCTAATTGGGCCAATCTATCTATGAGCAACCTATTCTCTTCTTCTTGCTCATCCACTTTCTTTGCAATTTCTGCATTGGTCATGTCATTGTAGACTCTCCTACTATCTCTGCATGTTGAAACTGTCTATGTTGGAAACCTACCTGTTGGGAGCACACTCAGACATGCAAACGTTAGAAGATATAAATCATTTAAGCTACATTAACATGTCTAAAGCATACTCTTAAAAAATAAGAAGACTCCACCATGACCTCCGATGAGCTGAACAAGGGCACCCAAGACCTTGTTGATTTTCTCTTA
>MU226713.1:1262500-1285914 GCA_018584345.1 Thuja plicata | reverse complement strand
TTCATGAGGACTAGTGAAAATAGTAATCTTTATTTGAAAGAAGATACTAATGCTAACACTTTGATTGCTGAAATATTTGTTGATGACATCATATTTGGAGGCAATGATATGCTATGAAAATCATTTGATGATGAGATGAGAAAATAATTTGAGATGTCTATGTTTGGTGAGATCAATTTCTTTCTTGGTCTACAGATCATTCAACAAAGTGAAGGTATTTTCATTACACAGTCCAAATACATCAAAGAAATCCTAAAAATATTCAAGATGGAAGATTCCAAACCTGTTGGAACACCGATGGCTACTAGATGCAAATTAACAAAGGAAGAAAAGACAACAGAGGTAAATCAGACTCTATATAGATCAATGATAGGGAAACTCATGTATGTTGTACACACTAGACCAGATATTGCACATGCAGTAGGAATTGTTGCTAGATTTTTTGCTAACCCCATGGAATCACATATAATTGCTGTGAAAAGAATTCTAAGATATCAGAAGAATACTGAGGAATTTGGATTATGGTATAGAAGAGAATGAAAATTTGAACTAAAAGTGTTTACCGACGCTGATTGGGTTGGAAATCTTGACGACTGGAAGAGCACAATTGGAGGAGCATTCTTTATGGGTGACAAACTTGTCACATGGATTAGCAAGAAGCAAGGATGCATCTCTGAGTCTACTGCAGAAGCAAAATATGTTGTTTCTGCTGTAAATTGCTCAAATATTGCATGGATCAAATAATTACTGGAAGGTATGCATATAAAGATCAAAAAACCAGTGATTATTGATTGTGATAACACCAGTGCAATAAATATTTCCAAGAATCCAGTCATGCATGCAAAGACTAAACACATTGCCATCAAGTATCATTATTTGAGAGAACAGGTTCAAGAAAAAGAGGTGATACTTGAATATGTGCAATCAAAAGAACAATTGGCTGATATCTTCACCAAGCCACTACCCAAGGATACATTTGAGTACCTAAGAAAAAGACTAGGGGTCAAACCCATGTCCAACAGTCAGTAAAGGACTGAAAGCTGCATCAGCCATATATTATCAGAATATCATTCATGATTGATGCAAGTAGAAGATGAACTTCAAAGCTACATCTATATAGAGAAAGGTATATATCAGAACCGAGCACCAGAGAAAAATGTTATATTCATGATGGATAAGGGAATTCAAGGAATATATTATGGATAGAAGAAATTGTTTGACAAAATGTCAGATATTTGTGAAAATATTTGTTTGGCATTAATGTCAAAGGGAGAGAATGTATTCATATTATCAAATCACTCCAAATAGGGAGAGATCATATCCATAGGGAGAGTATATGTATAAAAGTTGAAAATACAAGACAGAGACATCAAAGAAGAAGAGAGAAAAAATGACACCAACAGAGGTCACAACACATCAGAAGAAGAAACAGAGAAAGCTACAAGAATCAAATCTAAGCTAATACAGAGATTACCAATGGTCAGACATTTTATCAGTTATCAAAACAAATTATTTGGTAATTTGATGAATCTCAACAATTGTATTTCATATTCTATTAGAAATAGTATAGTGTGATAATATAGTATGTTGCCATCAATGCCAAAGGGAGAGATTGATGACATGTAACTAATTGAATGCTTGATAATGTTAAGTTGAAGATGATGCAAGACATTAAATCAGTTAATGATTTCTATTTTCATTGATGTCAACTTGATATCATCTGTATGTTCATATATATAATTCCAAATACTTCAGAGAATCAATGGAATAGAGGTTATGCCTTCAGCAATGCATAAAATTCAAGTACTCACGAAGTGACAGACTACACCAGCGGAGTACAGACCATCGGTAAAGATAGAGATAAAGTCACAGTGATACCCAAAGAGCAGAAGAAAGTGTTTCCTGATGAAGTAGAATAAAAGGATGTTTGATGAGATAAAAATAGTGTTGCCCGATGAGCAAGATCCAATGACGCCTGATGGACAGAGATCCCGAAGATAACTAAAGTTGTACTGATGGAATTGGCAGTTGTCATCGACGACAAACTGCAGATTTGACCGACAGAATAGAGAGATCAGAAAATGACAAAATATCTAGCTAGCAGAGCTTAAAGAAAGACTTAACTGGTTGTTTTATTTATTTTATTCAACCACTGTTAAGTAAATGATTTAAAGATGATTTATACAGTTGGCAAGAAGATAACTACGAGATAAATCAGGAGTTAAAGCTGTAAATCAAATTGGATGGATTATTTTTCACGCCAAGAATCAAGAATCAAGAATCATGGAAAATCATGTCTATATAAGAGACAATCATAATTCATTTTTGAAGACACTCAGACACATGGGAGTGAATTGAGAGAGGATGCTAAAGAGAAACTAATGAAGGATAAACTTCATGCAGTCCTGATCAATCAAGCTAAGGGAGAGCTAAAGAATTTTGCAGACACCGACACACAGTGAAGCACAACATCACAGAGCAAAAAGAATGAAGAATAAAGGAATGGAATTGATACATTGATCAGAGAGGTATATTACATAAATAGATCTGAATATCTGCAATTCAAAGTTGCATTAGAAATAGGTCATTGTGTTTCAGTTTAACCATTGAAGCATTAAGTCTCTTAAAAGAAGAGGACTTAACAGTCTTTTGTAATTGAGGTATATCCTAACAGATTACCAGAAGGTTGACTCATGATAGTAGCATCGGTCTTACCTAAAGCCTATTGATAGTCTAAGAAGGAGGCTGATTCAAGGATGGTAGTAAGATTAGCATAAAGCCTATTGACAGTCATGAGACTGATTCAAGGATGGTAGCATAGATGCAAAATACTAAGTGACAACCTATGTATAAAAATCCTCTAACAAGGTCACACTTAATAGTGTGTTTGTAACCTTTAACAGGGTTGGCTCCTAACAAGGCTCACTTTAGAAGAGTGAAAATTTGGGGTACCGGTCCTAGTGGTTTTCCCTTAACAGGGTTTCCATGTTAAAATCCTTGTGTTATGTGTGTATGGTTTATTAATTTATTATTTTACATTTCACATATGAATTTATGGATTGATTGGTATACTCTGCATATTTACAGAGTATCGGTAAATAAGTTTTACTGCCTATCAGTTATCAAGGAGAAGAAGGATAGATAAGGTAAACCGATAGACAATCATTTGTTTCAAGTATTTCAAAGGCATACATCTTGTAGGGAATTAATAATCTAAGGTGTATTAATTGGTGGATTGAAGTTTAAAAGGATAAATTTTTGAGGCCACTGATTCACCCCCCCTCTCAGTTATTACTCACAGATACACCCAAGGCACATGAGGAGACGTCTTCACCAAATCGATAGGTGGACTTAGAATAGATACACAAGGATGCCTCATCTTCTAGAAACTCACCCACCAAGTCAACCAAATCTCACACTTTATAGATGGTGGTACATCAACCAGCCACCCAGCCAAAGAAGAAGAAAAAGAAAGCAGTAAAGAAAGACATCTTGGCTGCCACACGGGATGAAATAATTGAAGTTCCAAACTGGGATATTACCACTTTGGACAGTGACAAACTTCAAGAGTTTGGAGTGCTATGTCAGAGAAAGGCCATTAAAAAGAAAATGATACAAGAAAACAAAGAAAAAATGGCACTTGACAAAGCAAGAGATATACTCCAACAACTTTTTCCTGAAGTCAAACTTGAAGCAACTACTACAGTTAAGGAACAAATTGATGTTCTTACCGATGCCATCACAGAGCAAAGTATAGATGTAGAGAAGGCTATGGAAGAACAAGAAGAGAATAAATATCAGTACAAGTTAGTAGATAAAATCAGCCAAGAAGTGGCATTGAACAAGGTAAAGCTCTCTGAATTGACTGATGAATTAGAGCTAATGATTGCTGAAGCAATCACCTTAGTTCAAAAGATGTGCACACTTGAGAAATTTGCAAAGGAAAATAGTGACAAACTAGCAAAGATAGATCATAATGTCACAAGTGCACAAAGCCTAACCTCACATGCCGATAGTATAAAGGCACATCATGACATGGTCATAGAGGCGAACAGGCTAAGGCAAGAAATATGGGATGTTGAAACTCAATTCAAAGGTAAGATTACCAAATTGCAAGCACACATTCTGCCTAATCTGACTATTTTATAGCAACATATTTCTAATGCTAGAAATCTTATAGCAACCCCCGAGATGTATTTAGTAGACAACATCTACAATATACATGTAAGAATTTCACTGGAGCACATGGCTCTCGAAATGCTTAAGGAGAAATGGGAAAAGATGATGGAGGAGATCAAATCCTCACATTCCCACCTTTTTGAAAAGCTGTAAGTACCTTTGACTTTAGAATAAAAAAAGGAGGAAAGGAAATGTATATAGTATAGTTATGTACATTATATATATCACAAAAAAAATGGGGAAAAGGAAAATACATAAGGATATGTATATATACTTACACTTACTAGCATATACATATGGCGAGTCATTCAAATGACTAAGGAAGAAGTATACATAGGTGTACATACTAATACACTCAATATGTTGCACATATAATGTTTTTGATACTAATGTGAAAGGGGGAGATTGATGACATTATTTTTCCATTAGTACACTTAGTGAAAAACATTGACAGAGATCACCGACAGATTACAAGCATTACCGGCAAAAGCAAGCATACCTGACAAAACACAAAGGTCACAAGAAAATGCTAAGTATGGAATCGACAAGCATCACCGGTGACCACAAGCATTACCAGTGACATAGTTTTGAGAACTAACCCGACAGGAACATAAAAGGAAAACCTAACGACAAGTTCAAGAAAGGAACACCAACGACCAAGAAAACCAACCGTCATAACCGACAGTCAGTTAAAGAACCTGCAAATTGTGGATCTGATTTTTACGCGACAGATAAAGCAATGTAATTCTATTTATAGAGTTTTTATTTGTTTTAAATCATAACTTGAGGGTCAAGAAAGCTTTAAGTAAATGTTTTAATGCATCCTAATAGATCTAAAACATATCTAACTAAAGATCAAGGTCAAGTTGTAAACCTTGGATCTAGAGTTAACTTGCGATGCATGATTCAAGAATTGAACCTAATTTAGTATAAATAGATGTTCAAACTCAACTGTGAGTTATGAATTTATTATTGTTGATAGCCATGCAGAGCATCTAAGGAGTAGAAGGAAGAATTCATGCAAAGTTCAAAAACAAATCACATCAGTTGTCAAGAACACACAGAGGCTACCGATGAGCAGATAAAGGTATTATTCAATCATGGAAGGATGATTACTAATATGTATGAATCTTTATAGGATCTATTATCAAAAATTAAAGATTGCATACATCATCAGATCAAAGACTTATGTAGTTACATTCTAACAAGTGCATCACATCTAAAATCCTTTTGTAGAAGATGGACTTAACTGTTCTTTACAAATCTCTTAACAAAGTGCACACTTAACAGTGTTGCTAAAGCTTCAAATGAAGTAGATCTTAATAGGTCTCCACTATAATACTCCTAACATGGTAGGTCATCAAAAGTGACCAATTGTAAGCCTTAACTGACCCCTTCTTATCTGCATATAGTGAAGTCTTGTGGGTAAAAATCCCCACCACATTTTTTACTTCCTAACAGGAGTTTTTTGCGATATCATATCTTGTGTTATGTGTTATCTATTTTCATGAATGTTTATGTTTGGTTACATACTAAAATAACTTATGATATGATTACATATACATAAAGAAAGATGAATAGTTAGATAAGATAATTTACAAACTAATGATTAAGGGTTAATGGGATAACCAAGAAAAGTTTTAGAGGTACTGATTCACCCTCCCCTCTCAGTACATCATTCCAATATAATTCCAACATAGAACAGATTGCACCATCATAAAAAACAAAATTCATAGAAAAACTACTTGATTCATCCTCGAAAGGGTGATAATCCTTGTGCAAGGAAAAAAGTAATTGCCCCAAGACACTCATGATATCATGCCCTCACTTGAATTTAGAGTCGGCTAATACAACATCATGACTGGAGCCATTGTGTTCTTAGTGATTACTGTATTCTGATTATCATTTGAGTGTGTACCTAAGTCAACAAGCAAGGATTTTCATCCTCCACCTAGAAAATAGGGCCTAAGGATACATTTGTTCCCTTAACAATGTAAATTTTCTTGATGTATCTGAAAGATCACTAACAAGATAAAATCCTTCAAAAAAGAAACAAAATTCAATCCTTGATCTACACATGTCTTTTTCACTCACCAATGGGTCTCATAACGCAATCTGCAATCAAATGGGCTTCACCCACTTTCAAGACAAATTTTTTAAAAATGACAAAAACTGACAGAGACACCAGAAACTCGCATCCCAGATTTCCAGGCTTGTATTTGGTATCCTGGCTCATATCTATTATCATGGCTCGTATCTAGTCAGCATTTCATTGCATCTAGGCTTCAAGATGGCATCTAGGGTCATCAGCAGCTCGTATACTATATTTCCAAGCTCACATCTAGGAAGGTGGACACTTGCAAAATATTTTCTAAAAAAAACTCAATTGATTTGGATACCCTTTTGGCTCTTTAGACTTTCCCTATTGTCTTTTCTAGTCTCCATGTTGCTGTGTCGAAACACTTTTTCAAATGTCTACCTTCCATGTCTTGTCAGTTTATCGCAATCTATCTCAATACGTGTGGTCTATCCATTTTTTACAAACAACTTGATTCCTAGCTCACTATCAGGGAATTCTAACCCTCTAATGCTGGAATCATTTACTTCCACCAAGATACAAATGATACTTCTACCTAGACACACTCACTTGAACAATTCGAGATACTACCTGACACTATCGAGAAACTTTGACAAAGTTGTGATAATAGATACATGGTTAACACAAAATGCAACAAGTACACATCTAAAGGATCAAAAATACCTCCTAAATCACCACACTTTCAAGGAGAAACATCTCGCAGTTCCCTACTTGATCTAGAATCTCCAGAAATGGACAGTTCCACTTAGGGATGGAGTGAGGCTTTTGACGAATATGACAATAGAAAAAACCAAAAGCACGAAGATATCGATGAAGAAGAAGAACCCAAATTTGAACATCCTCTATTTGAATCGGGCAGTGAGGAAGACATCACTAAAGAAGAATATGATAAACTCAAATAGAGATAGAGGTTCCCCAAGATAATGGAAAAGATGATTGATGAAGATAAAGAGAAATACTTTCTCCATATAGCATCCACTAGCGTAAAGTTACCCAGGGATTATGACATGGAACAACTAAAGGAAAAGGAGGTACCAACTCCTATATCTATTATTGCCAAAAAACTTACTTTAATTCAAATAGATCTTGTGACTCTCAAGAAAGAGAAGGATAAACCAAAAATGATATACTCGGTGGACTCCATTTGTCCATTTCCTTTCGACAAGAGTATCACCATGGTTCCATTCCCTCCCAATGTTGTAAGGCCAAAGTATGACAAGTATATAGAGAGACCGATCCACATGATCATGTTAGAGAATTTTTTTCTCTTAGCATAGAGTGCATGCATGAACCTAATTACCTCATGCAACTTTTTCTTGGAAGTCTAGGAGGCAATGCCATGGAGTGGTTCTCAAAGCTTAAACCTAAGGTCAAAACTTTTGAGGAGTTAATTCAACAATTTATTCAACATTACTCCTATAATATACAACATGATGTGACTATGATGGATCTATGCAACACTAAACAAAAGAGTGACAAATCCTTTATCCACTTTCTACAAAGATGGAGGAAAATCTTTGCATGGTATTCAAGATCTATTCCCAAATCCAAGAAAATGGAAATCCTTGTTAATAACTTGGTACCATAATTGAACTACGCATTGCAAATGCAAGATTCCCCTAGCTTTGACAAGATGATCAAGAATGCCCTCCATATCAAAGAAGTCATGGTCAAAAAGGGGCAAATCACTCTTCAAAGTGAAAAAAAATCTAACAACTCCAAATCCAAACCTAAATGGTGGAAGAAAAACAAAAATTTTGTCAACGACGGTGTAGTAGACACATCTAATGTTGGTCCTAAACCTAAGGTATCCAATCTGAGTAACAACATGCAAGAAAGCAAAGGTGCCAAGTTAACGACCCCCATACCCAAATCAAATAATGATAATAGGAAGGGTCAGCCATGGAATTCAAAATCTCAAAGAACATTCACTCCTTTGGGAGAACCTCTCAAGACTATTTTGAAGACACTATTAGAAAACAAAGTTCTCACAATTCCAGATTCCAAACCATGGGAGCCAGCGGTCAAACCAAGGTGGTGGGATGATAATTATTACTGTGTCTTTCATAAAAACAAAGGATAAAAGAC
Source organism: Thuja plicata (assembly GCA_018584345.1). Lineage (NCBI taxonomy): Eukaryota > Viridiplantae > Streptophyta > Pinopsida > Cupressales > Cupressaceae > Thuja > Thuja plicata. The sequence goes on along the minus strand of MU226713.1, from coordinate 1,277,549 downwards.
TAACAATTGTCTTAAACTCAAACATGTTATCCAAGACCTTATTGATGGATTTAAGATCAAAGTGGAGGGACACACTACCAATGGAGATCATACAACATTTAACAAACCATTCCCTAACTACAAAAGAGGGGAAGCATCTAAAGGAAAAGGTAATGAAGTAAAGTATACCTACTCCAATAATGATAATGTGATCAATATGCTAGACATTAAAACTGAATCAATTAATGTGGTCACAATCAAAGGTATTTCTTTCCAATCGAATGTAGTGACTTGGAGCCAAGCACAGGTCATGATCAAAGGACCTAATTATACCTCAAGACCATCATCAATGTCCAAGGTTCCTATTGTTACCATTCCTAAACCAACAACAAAACACATGGTTACTATTCCTTCAACAAAGTATGACTTGGTGGACCAATTTCAATGAACCTCTGCTAAAATTTCCATTTTTGAGTTGCTTAAAATATCCACAGTGCATAGGGAAATCCTAGAACAAGCCTTACATGCCACAAATGTACCAAAGGCCCTTGATATAGACAAATTCCAAGCAATGGTTTGTCACATATCAACACCACATTACCTCTCCTTTTCTGAAGAGGATGATAAATCATTGACACAACCACATAATCAACCCCTCCATATTGAAGTCCTCATTCATAAATCCCATGTTAGATGCATATTGATAGATGGAGGCATAGGATTGAATATCTTTACCCTTAATCTGATTAGGAAATGGGGTCTCTCAGAACAGACCATTTCCTCTAGAAGCAAACTTACGATCAAAGCTTATGATGAGGAAGAAAGATCCTCTAAAGGTCCTATTATTCTACCCATCAGAGTTGGGCCAATTGAAAGGAATTTCATATGTCAAGTTTTGGACCTTCCCCTAGCCTACAAGATCTTGTTGGGAAGACCATGGATTCACAAAATGCAAGCGGTGCCATCTACTTACCACCAGTGTATCAAGTTCCAACATAATGTGGTGGAGGTGACAATTCCAATAGATGCTAATTATACTCGCAACAATATCAAGGTAGGTAGTATGATTCCACATAACAAGGAAGCTATGGATGAGATTTCTCCTGAGACTACCAAGGACATGGTGATGAAAAGCTTTGGGAAAACCTTAAAAATTGAAGAAATAGGTATGGGAGAATACAAGCTAGACATGACCATGTCATTAACATACTATCAATATCACCAACATCCTATGGAAGACCCTCCACATCTTTCACACCTATTGCATCCAAGGAGCTGGAAATCCTTAAATCAACTAGCATGGTTAGGGAATCCACATCTTCTTTAGATAACACAGAAGAACAGGTAGTCTTGGAATAGCTTTACAAAGGAGAGCCAAAGGAAGCTGAGGTCAAAAATGTAGAAATATCACCAGAAAAATATGGTAAAGGATACAATCTCCTCAAGAAAATGGGATACAAAGGAAAAGGACCTCTAAGTGACATAGGAAGAGGAATTATTGAACCTGTGCACATGGATTTTAGGAATACTAGAGACAAAACATGACTAGGTTTTAATAATGAGTCTGACAAACCTGATTCAAAAGATAGTCTGATCTCTAACAAAGGGAGTGATGAAACAGAAGAGATAGAACTAGAACTATGGTCCTATGAATGATTATTACATGTTGGCATAGAGAATCCCAACTATAAAGGAGAGCGCTATGTACCAAGTTTTGAGGTACCACAAGAACTTTACATCCCTTTGTTACCATAGGCTCCTATTCAAGAGGTAGGATACACAACTAAAGATGATCCAGAGATACCATTGATAGAAATGGCTACAGAGAGCACACCCCAAAAATAGGAATCACATCCTAACTAGGGGCAGTTGGTCACAGTTTCACATGTCCTTGATTTAGAACACTTTGACCCACAAGTGGTTAACCGAGTACATCAGATAACTATTGTAGAAATCTTAAACAGTTTTGATGACGAAATAATAGACTCTCATGATTATGAATGGGATGAGCTATCTATCACCACATAGGAAAATGAAATATATGTAATGATAGGATTAGGATAACTAAGAGGGGGGGGGGTGAATCAGTGATCTATCTATTAATACTTTTTCTTATTATCTTAAATCTTAACTTTAATGCTTAAGTACTGAATTGAATATCAATGCAAGTAAGATAAACATACACAACTCATAACACCAAATATGATTATAGGGAAACCCAATTCAGGTGAAAACCCCAGTGGGAATTAGTACCCACAAACATTTTGTACTAGTTTCTTATGATCCTTTATTAGAAGATTCTTAACCCTGTTAGGAGTTGTCTTTACAATGTATGAAGTACAGTGACCTTGTCAAGCATCAAAGCCTGTTAGGATTCTTTTACAATAACCCTGTTAGGGGTGGTGGACTCACTGTACAAGAGCACAATGCTCAAATGGTGAAGGCTACAACCTTCTGGATCTTTGATACACACTGTATTTGCAAGGTGAACTGCTGCTGTGACACTACTTGTCTGAATAGTTACTTTAGTGTGATGATGCTTTAACCTCTTGTAAAGAACTATAAAAATATTAACTACACTCTGAAATATTCTACTTCAATATCTATATCATCAACATATGATAGATATAGCTTTGCCGCTTTAACATTCTACTCTGCTTTTCTTATCTCTAGCTTTCACAACTTTTTTGATCACAAATGAACTTGTATAAGTACTTCCTCAAAGGAAATTAACATCTCAGCTTTAGGAAACCTTTAACCATCTATCTTGATCAATTAACTAAGCATCCAACCCTTCATTAATTTGGTGCAACATCAGTTACAACTGCTTTACTCAAACCGAACAGACGCGTCTCTTCACATAGTCCGCTCCGCCAAATGAGCTCTAACTTATTTCTCTAGATGAATAAAGTCATGCACCTTTAACCACACATGATTATATAACTCAATATAACTAATCTATAGATGCAAGTCCTGAGGATATGTGCAACTTCTGTACCAAAACAATCTATGTCGGCTCTTTCCATGATCTCGGTCATGTTTTGGCATTCACTGGCTGTACGTCTTTAACTGGCTGCATCTTCTTCATACTTGCAGATCTGATCATGATCTCTTATAATTATAATGTATACATACTTACAATATTATATTCAAAGGAGCATGTCCTAAATCGGTCGTATGCACATGCACTGATTCTCTGTCCTTCTGGTACTCTGCTAACTTTCCAGTCTTCTATACTTAGCCAATTTCTGATCTTCTGATAATGTGTGTTGACTTCAACACTTCATATGACTTTGTTTCCATAATGAAAACACTAAATAGAGTCATATACTCTAGTATAGTCAACTTTCCAACAATCCCCCCTTTATCATTAATGGCAACAAAGGAACATGATGAAGTTACTATCTGTATTCTTATACAAAAACTCTCTATCTTATATCTCCCTCTTAGACTCCATATTCTTCATACTATACTCCCCCTTTGAAATTAATGAAAAAGGTGCTAAAAAAAACACTTCTGTGTACTTAATCAACATACACATGTGGATATGCAATCTGCAACTTCTAGATTTCTTTCTCCCAAAATGCAATCAGTGAATTGACAATCTGTGGATGGGCACATAATGCATATTGTAGCTTCTCCATTTTCTCCAAGTCTGTACTAGGACCTTGATCATATGACATACTCCATATTATATACATTACTTTACTCCCCCTTTAATATTATCTTCTCTGCCTTTTGCTGCAAACTCTTTCAAGGATGCTTGACCAACCTTGAGTGAACTAAGATCAAGTGTAAATTTGCTAACCAATTCACTGAACCTCTTCTTCATATACTTCTCTTCCGCAATATCTGATCTATCTTTCATGACTCCTTCAGATTATATAATCCCCCTTACTTATTTACTCCCCATGATTATAAGTCTTTTATGGGTGTCAAAATTGACAACAATGATGATGAACTGTCCATCACTTCAGTCTTCTCTTTTTCTACTTCTTTTTCTGTGATATCTTAAATCAATAGATCTTCTTGCTGATATAAAGACTTTTCACAAATGTTTCTTCAAACTTGTCTAGATAAATATCCATTGATATCATTGATACTTCAACATTATCAACCATGAATGTATCCTCCATGTCCTTGGCCATGGGCGCAAAATCTTGTGGACCTGTCATAATAGTTTTATCTACTTCCTCACATGATGTTTCAAATTGTATCTTCAATCAATTATGTTCTTAAGTGAACACTCTTTTGTTGTATTCACACTTAGATGATAAATAATAAGTATGCACTTCCAAGGATAAAATCAGGTCAGATCCAAAAAATATCTTCAATGGCTATACTGATACTCTCACATAGAACACTACTCAACAAGATTTTGACCAATTCTGCTTCATAAAATTCATGCGCTGAAGCATACTGATAAATCGCTTCTGAGATGTTTCAAAGAGTTTCTTGATATCAATCTCTACTGAAGAATGTAATTGTGACACTTTGCTGCTCCACTGCAAGTTCTCCTTTTATTATCCAACTGCTTACTTGATTGCTAAATAAGTTTTCAACTAATTTCCAAAATGATGTGTCCGTGATTGGGATTTGTTTCAAACTCGAATTACTTTTCTTAAAAAATAATGATTATCAATCTCCTTTCTTTGCTGACAAGAACAACTGTAATGCATTAATAATACAACTACTAGGGCTTCTATGATCTCCAATCATTTATTCTGACCGCAAGTGAGGACTTAGTGATTGCAAAGTAGATTTCTACCATTAATACTTGTTGCGTAGACACATGAAGCAAATGTAACTTCTGTTCTTGTTCCTGATACCAATTTAGATTGTGTGCTCTTCCATAAAACACCATAATGTCACCAAACAATTGTAATCCAAGATGTATACTCAGATGGTGAGTATACCAGCTGTGCAGGGGTCTAGAGCTAATCAAGCTCCCCCTATGACCATGAGGGTCATCTAACTAGAAATAGGAGATGCGTCTATAGTAGATGCATCTACTACACTGTTAACATTGTTATCCTTCTTTACTTCTACCCATATCTTTCTCGTATCTTTTGTAGCTTTCACAAATTTGATTTCTCCTACCTCATCCCATAATGAATCTTCTGACTTTTTAGGGCTTTCCTATTTCTGCACTCTAGATCTGCAATGCTTAGAGATGTGTCCAGCTTTTCCACATGAGTGAAAAATGATAGGAGGTCTGATGTTACTATTCATCATGCTACACTACTTGGCTCTGTGTCCATTGTAATTACATATCTGACATGTAATGTTCTGAGGGCTTCTAACATTTTGCTGAGGATAACTTCTTTATCTTTGGTGATTCTGATTTCTTTAATTATTCTTGTTCTTGTTCTTCTGACTTATTTTACAATTGATATCTCTATGACCAAATTTATTGCATGAATAATAGTAACCATTGAAGGCTCTTACTTCTTTACAATTCCTTGCAATATGTCCATGCTTTTTACAGGCATAACAAGTACGGTCAACTAGCTTGCATCCATCCTTAGGTGGTTCAACATTTTCTTTAGTCTGATTTCCAATCTCCTTAGTATCTGTGATGTCCTTTGGTGCTTTCATTTTTTCTTAGATGGCATCAATCTGAATTTATACTTTATTGCATCCTATACCACTGGTATCTCCTTTAACCTTTTTAGCATACAACTGTGATTCTATCAGATCCTTGCTTGTGTGTAACTTGTCAATATGATTCTTTGCTGCAATCAATTGAAATTCAATCTTATCTTTGTTGTTTCTTAGCTCCAAGATTTGCATGTTTGCTTGTTTTAGTTCTTCATCTAACTGCTTGTTCACTTTGACTTGATCATCATAGGCGTCTTGATTATTACATAGATTTTCTTCAATCTGATCCTTTAGAGACAAATTTTCTTCATTCAAATTTTTTACTACTTCTCCCAAATCATTTGAAGAACAATTCATTATTTATTTTTTTAGTTTCTTGATAAGTATTTGCATGCCATTAACTTTTAGTTTAAGATCTTCATTTTCTTTTTTAGATTGGTCAATTTATTCAAGGGTTGCTTCAAGATTCTTTTTTAGGTGTTTCATTTCTACCTTGTCCATGATCTCCTCAAGTGGTTAAAATTATTTTCTGAGGACTAGAGTTCTGATACCAATTGAAAGGATTAGGATCACTGAGAGGGGGGGGGGGGGGGGAATCAGTGNGGGGGGGGGGGGGGTGAATCAGTGATCTATCTATTAATACTTTTTCTTATTATCTTGAATCCTAACTTTAATGCTTAAGTACTAAACTGAATATCAATGCAAGTAAGATAAACATACACAACTCATAACACCAAATATGATTATGGGGAAATGCAATGTAGGTGAAAACCCCAGTGGGAATTAGTACCCACAAACATTCTATACTAGTTTCTTATGATCCTTTATTAGAAGATCCTTAAACCTGTTAGGAGTTGTCTTTACAATGTATGAAGTAAAGTGACCTTGTTAAGGGTCAAACCCTGTTGGGAGTCTTTTAAAATAACCCTGTTAGGGGTGGTGGACTCACTATCCAAGAGCACACTACTCAAATGGTGAAGGCTACAACCTTCTGGATCTTCGATACACACTGTATCTGCAAGGTGAACTGTTGTTGTGACACTACTTTTCTGATTAGTTCCTTTTGTGTGCTGATGCTTTAACCTCTTATACAGCACTATAAAAATCTTAATTACACTCTGAAAAATTCTACTTCAATATCTATATCATAAACATATGATAGATATAGCTTTGTTGCTTTAACACTCTGCTCTGCTTTTCTTATCTCTGGCTTTTGCAAATTTTCTGATCACAAATGAACATGTCATATTTAGGAAACCTTATACCATCTATCTTGATCAATTAACTAATCATGAAACCCTTCATTAATTCATTGCAACATCATTTACAACTTCTTTACTCAAACCAAACAGACACGTCTCTTCACATAGTCCGCTACTGCCAAATTAGCTCTAAATTTCTTTCTCCGGATGAATCAAGTCATGCATCTTTAACCAAACATTATTATCTCACTAAAAATAAATAATCCAAAGATACAAGTCCTAAGGATATGTGCAACTTCTATACCAAAACAATCTCTCTCAGCTCTTTCCACGATCTTTGTCCTGTTCTGGCATTCACTGGTTGTACCTCTTTAACTAGCGTATCTTCTTCATACTTGTAGATCTGATCATGCTCTCTTAGACTTAGAATGAATAAATAATTACAATCTTATCTTCAAAGGATCATGTCCTAACTCGGTCGTATGCATGTGCACTGATGCTCTATTCTTCTGGTACTCTACTAATTGTCCAGTCTTCTATACTTAGCCAATTTTTGATCTTTTGATAATGTGTGTTGACTCCAACACTTCATATGACTTTGTTGCCATAATGAAAACACTAAATAGAGTCATATACTCCAGTATAGTCAACTTGCCAACATGTAATTCACATGTTTGCAGCTCCATCATCACCTAATGAACATTCTAATACCACTCCCAACAATAGTGATATTCCTGAAGCAGAGGAAGAGTTCTTTCCCCCAATCATTGATGGAGAGACTAGTGTTCTCATAAGTCTAGAAGAACTTTAGAGGCAATAAGGAAGAAGCCTCCTATTATGAAGATATGATGATGAAAGTTCTACTGATGAGTCACTAGAGTTTGGTCCATATATAACTAACAATGACCCTTTTAATGATGATCTAACTCTTATTGATCTAAACATTGAAGAACTTAACTTAACAGGACATGTCATGTCACCTAATAGTCTTGACGCTAACGAAATGTTTTCCTTCCAAGAGTTTGACTCCTTGTCTTTGATAAATCCACACCTAATTGATTGGAGTAGTATGGATCCTACTCCTACTCTCAACTTTCCCAATGACTACACCTTGGCCTGCTATCTAAACGCTTGTGAACCCTACCCTTCTTCCAACAATGCAAGGAGAATGAACATGTCATAGGAAGATATCAAGTTTCTCAGTCAAAAATAGAAAAAGAAAAAAGAAAAAGGGAACTGATGGTGAAAAGACATTGTGGCAGTATCAGATCCTAAAATAGTAAAAAAAAAGATGTATCTGATGGTGAAAACCTCTTCAAGGTGCCAAAGGATGAGATTCTTGATATCCTCCTCGAGAAATTTCAAGAAAGGTCTTCAGTTCAGATAGAACCAATGCAACCAGTTAATTTGGGAACAACTAAAGTTCCTCAAATAGTACACCTAGCACAATCTTTGTTAGAAGAGGAGAAGACACAGTTCATCGAGTTCTTGAAAGAGAAGAAGATCAATTTTGCATGGTCTTATACCAAATTCCTAGAATGGATCCTAATTTGATAATGCACCACTTTTCTATAGCTCCCAGAATCAAACCTATGAAACAAAAACTTAGAAAAATGTATCCTCATGTTGCATTACTAGTAAAGGCAAAGCTAGAGAAATTGTTGAAAGGTGGATTCATCAGAGTCATTGCCTACGCAGGATGGATCTCCAATGTGGTCCCAGTATCTAAATTTGATAAATCTATCAGGATCTATACAGACTTCAGAGACTTAAACAAGGCATGTCCTAAGGATGACTTCCCACTACCTAATATTTTTATGATCATAGACCTCACAACATGCTACCAAATGTATTCATTAATGGATGGTTTCTTAGTCTATAATCAGATAAAAATTTCCACTGAGGATCAAGAGAAGACCACATTTACATGTGCATGGGTCACCTTTTGCTAGAACATCATGCCATTTTTTTTAAAGAATTTTGGTGCTACATATCAAAGAGAAATGACTAGTATATTCCATGATATGTTGAATAAAAACATGGAAGATTACGTGGATGAGACCTTAGATAAATTGAAAGAAAGGAGAACTCATATTGATGACTTAAGAAAAATATTGGATCGTATGGAGCAATTTCAACTCAGGCTCAATCCAAAGAAGTGTTCCTTTGGGGTCCAATCAGGAAAGCTCTTATGGTTTATTGTTTTAGCGAAATGAATTAAAGTAGACCTGAAAAAAGTCAAAGTCATACTAGAGATGACTCCTCCATGCAACATCAGTCAAATGAGGATATTACAAGGGAGACTTCAATCAATCGGGAGGTTCATATCACAACTTGCTGACAGAGCACAACCCTTTACTAAATCACTACATAAAGGGGTCACCTTCAAATGGGATGAACACTGTGAAGCCAACTTCAGATAATTAAAAGAGTACCTAGCTACTCCTATTCTTATGGCACCTATTCCTGGAAAGCCATTAATCCTATATATTTCAGCTACAACTACATCACTAGGAATATTGCTACCACAAGAGGATGAAACAAAGAAAGAAAGAGCTATCTACTACATCAGTAGAACACTAGTCTCCTATGAGGTCAATTACAACATTATTTAGAAAGCATACTTAGCAGCCGTCTTTGCATCACAAAAATTGAGACACTACATGCTCTCACATACAGTAAGGCTCATTGCTAATATTGATCCTCTGAAGTACCTTTTAAGAAAAACAACATTAACATGATGTCTTGCAAAATGGGTCCTCATTCTAAGTGAATTTGACATTGAGTATGTAGACAGGAGGGTTGTTAAAGGACAAGTTCTCACAGATCAATTTGTAGATTCACTAATCCAAGATGATAAACCTTTAAGGATTGAATTCCCTGATAAGACCATTATGCATCTAACTGAGTACCCATGGAAGATGTAATTTGATGGTTCTTTCATGCAACAAGGCTATGGAGCAGCTCGGGTTCTATTCATAACTACTCAAGGTTACAAGATACCCAAGTCCTATAAATTGATGTTTCCATATACGAACAACATTTTTGAATATGAGGCATTGGTAAATGGTCTTAAGCTTGCCATGGAGTGGAATATTGTAGAGTTACATGTGTATGGTGACTTCCATCTCATTATCAATCAAGTTAATGGATATTACTAGACAAAAGATGAGAATTTGACACCCTAAAAACAACTGGTTGATGACTTAAAGAAGTACTTTGTCTTCATCATATTCCAGCAGTTACCCAGAATAGAGAACAAAGCTGCAAATGCTATGGCTACATTGGCGTCCATGTTACAACTAGAGGAACATCAATTCCGCTATGACTTCTTGGTGGAAGAATTATCCTACCCTGCCTTTGAGACCCCTAAATACCAAGTAATATGTGCTTTGAACACCCCAGACCAATCTCGGTATGCTAATATCATTGGTTACTTAACTGACCAAACCATTCCCAATAATCTATCAAGAGATGATAAAAGAGCCTTGATTAGGACAATATCGCATTATGTCCTCATAACTAATAACTTATATCAATGAGGTCTTGATGGTACACTTATTAGATGTTTAGAACTTGAAGAGTCAGATCGCACGTTACCATGAAGTCTACGGAGGTGTATGTGGATCACATTCAAATAGATTTTCACTAGTAAAGAAACTACTCAGAGTAGGCTATTACTAGCCTACCATGGAAAAAGATGCTATTCAATTTTCCAAAACTTTTCATAAATGCCAGACACATGGAAATCTCATCCATGCTCCTACTAGAGAGCTTATACCTTTCATTACACATTGGCCATTTCAGCAATGGGCCTTTGACTTGGTTGGACAAATATATCCCAATTCTTCAAATGGACACAAGTTCATCATTACAGCCATTGAGTATTTCACAAGGTGGGTCAAGGCCATGGCGCTAATCAAAGCCACTGGAAAATAGGTGGCTATGTTCATTCTGAACTACATTATCTGTAGATATGGTATACCCTCTTCAATTGTAACAAACAATGGGAGCCAATTTAAAAATCAAGACATTGATGACCTTTGTGAACAATTCCACATTACTCAAAATTTCTCCTCGATCTATTAACCTCAAGTTAATGGACATGCTGAGGCATCTAATAAGAATATTCTCAAGATCCTACATAGAACTGTAAGTAAGTCTGGAAGAGACTCACATCTACAACTAAATATGACACTACGGGCCTACAAAATAAGCATCAGAAGCCCAACATGAGCCACACCATTTGCCCTAGCCTATGGTGATGAAGCAGTACTACCTATTGAGGTTGAAATCCCAACTTTGCGGATATATTTACATGGTCTTGTAATTGATGAGAAGTACTGGTTTGATAGGGTGAATTATATGGACCTACTTGATGAGCACAGGCAACAAGTTTTTGATCATCTGAAGGTGTACCAAGCATGCATCTCCAAGGGGTACAATAAAAAGGTTAAACCACACTAGTTTCAAGTGGGGGATCTCGTCCTAAAGGAGAATCCTAAAAACCAGCCTAAGAGAGAACAAAAAGAGAATTTTGAACCTAACTAGTTGGGACCTTATCTTATCACTGCTACTTTTGGGGCTGGAGCCTATCAACTAGCTACACCTGAGGGAGACATCATTCCAGATTCTATCAATACTCTACATTTGAAGCAGTTCTACACTTGATGTTCGGCTAGCAGAGCCTGTACAATAAATAGTTTTCAAAAAATACCAAAAACAATCAAAAAATTGATCTTAAAGAAATTCCAAAAACAGTGAAAAAAGTCCTGAAGAAAGATATCCTTGGTGAAAACCTAGAAAATAGGCACCTTGATACTACAAAAACATTCAAAAAAAGAAAAAATAGAAAAAAAATAGAAATAGAGAAAAGTGCCTTGATGACAACCTGGTAAAACATGCATCCTGGTAGAAAAAAGAATAAAAAGTTTTGCTAAGTGATGAAAACCTAGCAATCAGGCATCACTTGTATTCTATATTCCATCTATCAATAGATTGCTGATACTAAGCCTTCACAATTACACATGTGCTAAGAGTTGGCTTTGTTTCCTTACGAAAACCTTATCCTTGCTTGGAAATTGTCTGTATTTCTATCGTCATTGGATGGTTTGTCTTGTGACACAATGATTCTCGATACTTGTACCAAATTGTCACTTTCATGAAACAAGGATTGCACAAACATTGCACTAACATACATGGTGTTCCTACAATCTACATTGGATTTCAAATAGGAAGAAAGTTATTCAAAGATATGGAACACATATTGCTTGAATTCCACCTTTTGATTGTTGAATCTATAATACGCTTGAAAAATGAATCAAAATTATTTCTTAGTACTACCTAAACATAGTTTGATCTTGGTTTTATTATGACTCTTTTATGTACCCATGATATTTTCACTGGGGGCATCTAAGAAGTTATGAATTTTATTTGATTGATTCACAATTGATAGTTGTTATATGTTCTGAGTTACTCCATGATGCCTACGCAAAGACAAAGAGTCACAAGGATAGAGGGTATCACATTTTCTTGGTTTTTTTCGTATGATGATTGTTCCAAATGATCCTAAAAATTTCACCTAACTTGGATGTTTATGGTAAGAGCTGCCAACATGAGTGGATAGCCGCATATATCTTGATCTTTGTTATGTGTAAACTATGGTGAGGTTGAAACAATTTCCTTTTCTATTTTTTAACTTAGATTCTCACTAAGGTATACAAAGCATAATGTACCCAAGGATATGAATTTTCAAGGTCATTGCAGGTTTAATATCTTACCTTACACAGATTCTGAGATAGTTAAAGGAAGGTGACTATTTTGTTATCCTGGCTTCTATACCTTGATGCCTAAGTCTATTTTTGACACTTCACCCAATAAAAATAGTATTCATACTTTCATGATATTAGTGGGTATTAGTGATGGTTGTACTATTAGGTGGTATCCATTCCAAAAGTTCCCAATGTTGATAAAAGTGTTACCATATCTCCAAATCAGTGACAGTCCTAAGAGTCTGCATATAGATTCACTTAGAGATTGCATGGTTCATTTTACTAAGAAAGAAAAACATAAGGATTTGAACTCAAAATCATTTCTTTTTTTTTTCAAAATCAAAGTTAGTTACATAATCAATGATTCCCCAAATATCTGATCTATCAGGAACAAAATAGAACTCACATTTTCAACGTGGTTAACTTGGTGTACACCATGTGTTTATTCTTAAACACACCTTCTTTCTTCACTTCTTCTACTTTGTTCTTTTTGACCTACCTATTCCTGCAAGTGATACATTATTTCCACTAAAGGATTTTATTATTTTCCTTCGATTTCATTCCCAAGGGGCATGATCACACTATCATCCACAAAATTCTTGCTTGAAACAACATTAAAATGACTTTGTTATCAAACAACTAGGGGAATGACAGTTTCCTTGACTCAGTCAAAACTATTGGATATAAAGATTTGGTTCTCATAAGCTAGATATCTTGTGTTTCCTCATTTTAAAAGATTCTTACTAAGCTCTTGGCATCTTCATACTAACTTTTGGATGACAACCAAGTTCAGAATCAGTATTATCAATCTTTGCATCACAACCAAGTTCAGAATTAGTATCTTTAAGATATTTTATTGACCTTTGGACGAAAACCAAGTTCAAATTCAATTCTATCAGTTTAGTTCGATCAAGTGCGAGACTGATCTGATCAGGGATTTTGTTCGATCATGAGCGAAATTCTCAATATTTTTGAAGTCAAATATCAAAAAAATTTCATTGAATTAATGTGCTGCTCACACATCAATTCAAAGAGGGGCAAATGTAACCACCTAGATTTGGTCTGCTCTAACCATAGACCCTATTTTCCCTAAGTGTGATGATACCCCCAATTATATTCAGAAAACTCTTCAATCGGCTGACATAACTCATTCAAATCAAATTTAATCTCCTAAGTGATCTAATCACTAAATTTTATTAATCACCCAAGCCAATAAAATCAAATCAATACATTGCTAAGGTAATTAATTTAAGAGGAATTAAATAAATCCCGCTTCTATAAAATCACTTCCAAAAGCCTATCTTCTAGCCTAAATTAATCTAATTAATTGGTTGTAGTCCTAATTAATTATCTAAAGTAATAAAAAGCTTAAATAATTAATATTCCTATTTTTGAATGAATATATTTAATATAATTAATTTCATTAATATTCTCCTAAACCCCAACCTAACCTACCTCAACCACCTTGACCTTGGGTTCAAATTCATCCCAATCTATTCTCTGAATGCTAAATCTAATCCTAATCCTAATCCTACTCTAACCCACCTCCTAATGATTTCACATTCCTAAAAATGTGATTAGGAACTCAACCCACTTGAGAAAGTCAACTTTCTCAAGCTTGACTCCCTCTAAGTCCACCTTCTCAGGATTTCCTTTTACACCCTTCCTATGCTTCTTAGAGGCTCTCATTAATGCCTTATTAATGGAGATTCCTAAATCCCATGCCTCTTTAATGCCTTTGGCATTTATTTCTCTTACACCCCATTAATGAGTTTTGAAACTCCATTAATGACCCTTGTCCCCCCTCTCTCTCCTCATTTCTTCTATAAATAGGAGTTTTTGAGCACAAATAAGCCTTCATTTTTAGATTGAAAATGCATTGTTATGCTGTTAGGATTTATATAGATTCATGTAACATTTAGTTTCCATGTTTATGCATTGTTATTATCTTCATTTTTAGAGCTAAATATGCATGCTTCTTTGTCATTTAGACTAGTTTGATTAAAATATTTCATGATAGGTTGTATATGTCACTGGAAAAGGCATAATCTGAGGGCTATTATATTGTTTTTCACACTCCTCCTAGTTAGAAAGTAATCGACCGATTTTAGTGGATTTCCATGCTTTACTAACCCCATTTTCACTAACATAATGATCTATTGAAGTGTTGTGTCGCACGTAACAGGTGCACTATTTAACACACACATGTGGTACTCCCTATTTATGATCATTTCATGAGGAAATGTCTTTATGGCTTGTGGGACGCAAGCTAGGGTATCATACATTGTTTATGAGCTCACTGTTTGAGCACCACATGACCCTGTTATGAGCTCTGTTTGTTATATACATATACATATGTATATATATATATGTATACATATATATATATATATATACATGTATACATATATACATATATACATATATATATATACATATATACATATATATATACATATATACATATGTGTATATATATACACATATGTATATATA
>MU226713.1:1248030-1261327 GCA_018584345.1 Thuja plicata | reverse complement strand
AAAAAAAAAAAAAAATATATATATATATATATATATATATATATATATATATATATAGATCAAACACTTCACACAATTCCTTGAAGGTAATAGCAATGATGCCCTAGCTCTCAAAGCTTGTGGGTCATCAAGCATTCCATATGCAAAGGTGTAAACAATGCCAGTATTAAACAGTGAGATAATAAAAAATGCATGATGCCCTAGCCTACAGCCTGCGAGCCATCAAGAAATTTCCTCAGGAAATGATCATAAATGGGGAGTACCACATAGTGAATATCAACAACAAAACAAATAAAGCGAGATCCAACACTTCACACAATGCCAGCTTGAAGGTAATAGCAATGATGCCCTAGCTCTCAAAGCCCATAGGTCATCAAGTATTCCAAATGAAAAGATGTAAACAATTACAATATTAACATTTATATTGTGCCATTAAATCAACAAATGCCATAAAAATGAAATTGAGTTAATGAGAAGACAAAGCTCAAATGCCTACCTCAAGTCGTGGCTTCCATATACCAAGATGCCAATCAGTTTCCACAGTTAGGCCCTCTTTGTGCATGACGGTATGCGATCACGCTAAATTAGAAATGGGCCTTTCTTCTTATTTTTTTTTGTTTATAATCACGTGGGTGTCACAATTATGAAGGTACCATCGCTATTACAAAAACATTGGGGGCACTTGGAAAAAACACAAAAATTATCCACAAATGGTGGTGCCATAACAAATTGGCATCAAAATTTGACCCCAAATGTTGTAGTGGTTAATAGAAATCTGAACTTTTCATGGCTTCGGGGCTCAAGTGTCGGGCTCAAATGGAAGAATAGGGAGACATCCTTTTGGACTGTACAAGTAATCTGAACGAGCTTTCTAATGAATATAGATTTGATATTTTTTGAATTAATTAGGTCTATGTTTTTTGACATGCATTGAATGTAGGTATTTTATCGAATATAAACCTCCAAGTTTGACGTTCAATGAAAAATAGTAGAAAAGAGATTTTTTTTTTGAAAATTAATAGTGTCCTCTGGCTTTGAGTCTACTTTCTATCCAAAAAAAATTGAATTTCGATAAATACACAAGCTATAAGCTATGCAGTCAAGGTATGTCAAAATTACGATTTACTCTACTTCAAACATTCATAAAATATGAAATAATCATGATAATGTCATCAAACCAATTGCATGCCCTCCGTATGGATGTTAAAAAAATAAATTTAAAAGAAGCGCATTGATATCTATTTTAAAAAAAAATGTTATACTCTATGAAGTCAATGTAACTTTTCCAAAATGACGTTTTCAGTAACATAGCAGTTTTAGTGGGAGAAAACAAAATCTATTCAAATCAATTCAATATATATATATATATATATATATAGAATCTAGATAGAAAATCCTAAAAGACACTATTTTACTTCATCCTCCGATTTCAAACAGTTCAATGAAAATACGAATCTGAATCTGAACATTGTTTTTCAAAATGTAGATTTCAATGTCTGTTTAGGAAAAAAAGTGTAACCCACTATTGTGGGATTACCCATAGCCTAGAGAAGGGGTCGAGACATCGAATATGTAAGTGATGAAGAGGAAGAAACAAATTATGAAATAATAGAAGAAGGTGAAGCACAACCTAAACTTTAAATTCACCAAGGAGATGGAAAATTCGTAAAGGCCCTAATTAGAGTTAATGCAAGACCATATTTCAATCCGCCTTATTATCATGCTAACTTGGATTCAGAAAAATTACTTCGATGGTAATTTCACTATTGTTAGAATTTGTTTAGTTGAAGGAAGGAAATTCTTGGATGCTTTGAAAAGTGATACTATGTGTTATGATTTGTTTCCTAAGAAGTATGATTTAGGATGGGTAGAAGAACATCCTAAACAAATAAGGAAAATTTTTATTGAGTGTGAAGAAATAATCTCAGATAAACTGACTGATGGATTGCAACATGTAAGAAGTATTAGTCATTCCATAGATCTAATTCCATAAGCTAGTTTTCCTAATAAAATATCACATCGAAGGACACCTACACAAAATGAAGAATTGAATAAACAAGTAAAATAATTAAGGAAGGGTTTGATTAGAGAAATGTTTAGTCCTTGTGTAGTACCAAGAGTCTTCGCACCAAAAAAGAATGGAGAATGGAGAATGCGTATTGATTCTATAGATATTAACATGATTACAGTGAACCATAGGTTTCATTTACCTAGGATGGATGATATATTGGATTTCTTGAGTGGAGAAAACTATTTGAAAAATATTTATCAAAAGATTGGTTATCAATGGTTCAAAATCAAATAGGGTGATGAGTTTAATATAGTGTTGAAGATAAATGAAGGAGTGTATGAATGGTTGTTAATGCCTTTTGGGCTGACTAATGCACCAATTAATGTTATGAGCCTAATGAATGAAGTATTGAAGAAATTATTGGGTAAGTTTTTGTTTGTTTACCTTGATGACATTCTGATTTTCAGTAAGAGTAAAGGGAATCATTTGTTGCACCTGAGACAAGTATTGCAAAGATTGAGGGAAGAAAATTTGTTTATAAATATAAAGAAATTTTCTTTCATGAATAAAGAGATAGTGTACTTTGGCTCTTTGACCTCAATAGAAGGGTTGAAGATGGATCCTAAGAAGGTTACATAAATTGTTAAGTGGCCAACACGTAAAAGTATTTGAGAGGTGAGATCATTTCATGGATTGACTAGTTTTTACCATAAGTTTTTTAGGAATTTTATTTTAGTTTATAATCCTAAGATGGAGACAATGAGAGGAGATAGGAAATTATTCAAGTGGACACATAGAGTGCAAACTAGTTTTGATTTGTTGAAACAAAAGGTGCCTAAAAAACCAATGTTATCTTTAGTAGATTTCAATAAGGTATTTCAAGTGTACTATGATGTAAGTAGGAATGCAATTGGAGTAGTGCTATGTCAAGATGGGAGATCGATTTATTATTTCCGTGAGAATTTGCATGATGCCAAGAGAAGATATTCAATTTATGGTCATGAATTTTATGCCATAATTCAATCTTTCAAGAATTGGAGACATTACTTGTTTCCAATTTGTGTTGTATATAGATTATTAAGAATTGCAATATTTTAATAGTCAAAGAAAGCTGAATTAGAGACATATGAGATGGGTTGAATTATTATAGATTTATGCATTTATGTTGAAGTCCATATGAGTGAGAAGTAAAATAAGTTTGTTGTTTCTTTGAGTAGAAGGAGAAATTTTCTGATAGAGATGAGAATTGAAGTGCTAGGATTTGATGAGTTAAAGACCATTTATGAGGAAGACCATGATTTTTCAGAATCTTGGAGTGCTTGCAGAGAACCTATTATAGCATACCAAAGCAATTCGTTGGATTATTTCATTCAGGAAGGTATGTTGTTTAGAGGAATTCAATTATTTATACCGAGGAGTTCAATGAGAGATGATTTAATTAAGGAGAAACATTGTAGAGGATTATTTGGATACTTTGGGATTTATAAGATAGTAGCTTTTGTGAGTGAAAATTATTTTTGGTATCAGATTCATAAGTATGTAAGGAAATTTGTTCAAAATTGTAAAAATTTTCAACTTGCTAAGGGAACTGGTCAGAATACTGGATTGCATACACATTTGACAGTGCAAAATAGACCATGGGAAGTCATTAATATGGATTTTATACATGGATTAACTTGTAAGAAGACAACACATGCAATACATTAATACAGATTTTGTACATGAATTACCTTGTAAGGAGAAAACACATGTAGTACATGTAGAAGATTTAATTTTTAGAGAGACTATGAGAATGCATGAATTACCTAAGATTATAGTTTCAGATAGGGATCGTAATTTGTTTATTTTGGGATGCCACTTTGGTGGAAAATGAATATTGAATTGAATTTGAGTTCTACATTTCATCCAGAGATTGATGGACAAACAGAGGTAGTGAACAAAAATCTGAGTAATTTACTGAGATGTTTGGTTGGAGAGAAGACTGGGAATTGGAATCTAGTTCTCACACAAGTAGAGTTTGCATGTAATAATTCAGTGAATAGATGTATAGGGAAGACACCATTTGAGATAGTTAATGGAATGAATCCAAAAGGAGTATTAGAATTAAATGATATTAGTGATGAAGTCAAAAGGAATGCAGAAGCAGAAGATTTTTCAAAGCACATGAATGGTTTACATGTTCAAGTGGTGTAGGAGCACCTAGCAGTTGGGTTTGATCAACACTTAGATTTTGGTGTCAAAGACCTTTTGAAGGTCAGGTACATATAGAAGGTTTGTTAAGAGTTTTTTTGTTGAGGTTTGCAATGTTGTGTTTTGATTGTGGTCAAATGTGTCAAAACACTCTATACATGCTTTGTAAGCTAAATATGGAAAGATGTGAGAAATGACACATAGAGTGAAAAAAGTGACTTAATTAAGTTTTAATTAGATATAGGGATAGCTTAGAGGTCATTTAGAACCCATACATTGGGTCAAATAAATGAAAGAAGGAAAAATGTAAAATTTATCAAAAGTTGATTGAGCAACTTTTGCAACTTTTCAATGTTGCATGATAACATTTGGACAAAGTTTGCAAAATGTCCTAAATGGAGTTATGGGTCAAAATAGGTATTTAAGGAATTTTCAAGCATTGTACTGAGGTTGGATAATTTTTGACACAATTTTCCAAGAAGAAGCAATAGACAGTTTTATGAGATAATTGTATTTTCTTACATTTTTGTGTTGTGTTCTAGTTCAGTGGATTGAATCTACCAATCCTTTATTGTAGTTAGTAAGGGTTTGGTTTTTTATGGTATTATGAGAAATAGTTTAGTGTTTTTGTTTTGATCTTGCATTTTTAAATTAATTTTTTCTCTGGACTAGATATAGTTGTTTAGCAAATTATGACTTCAGTTATGAAGTTCCCACCATGGTAAATAATCAATCCTTGAAGGAATGAAAATGAGGTATATTCACATAGTTTTTTTTTTTGGTAGGAGAATGGAGGTTGAATTTGTGCTTTATAACCTCTTTCTCTAGGTGATCTCCTCTATGGACCGACTAGGAAGTAAGAGTAACAGTGATACTTAACTTGAAGGAGTGGATTGAAAATCAATCCAAGGCATTGGAGTATCTAAAAACACCCTTGTAGAACCTTGGTTGAGAGCTGGAGGTGTCTTGAATCCGTTTGAATGGATTTCTAATACAAAGACCAAAGACTAGTTCATTTCCTAGGAATTTGTCTGAGTTAGGGTTAGGTAGTGTATGGATGATTTGAAAGACTAAGAAAAAGAAAATGTTAGGTATTTTCTCAAAGAGTATCTCAATCAAAAACTTGTTCAGGGGGTTGTGTGAAGGTTTTGTTAAAGAAATCTAAAATATATTAAAATATGGCTAGTTGTGATGGGAAAATGAACCAAGGACTACAGAAGTGGATGAATTTTTAGATGAGATAAGATTGTGAACATTCCATAGGCTCCTTCAAGGTAATGATAGAGATCTAGTAAGTTGGTGTTTTAACTTACACTAGTGAGTTCAATTCGAAGGGATAATAGTTAAGCACTTGGAATTAATAGAGGGGCTTAAGAGAGGATAGGAGTTGAAACCTCCTAAGGTAGTAGGGGTTCTAAGAGAGAAAGAAAACCTAATAATTCCTTTATGGACTAGAGTGGAACTAGGCTTAGCTCCAAGGATAAAGAGCTTCCCTATCAAATTGGTATCAGAGCACTAAATATTTGGGCTACTAGGTGTTGCATGTCAGACAGAGAATCAGTTGGGGAATCCAACATGGTGACTCATGTAGAGTTAGCCAAGAAATTTGATGACCAAGAGTTACATAATAGATTTCTCAGAGAAGGGATAACCCAATTGGAAAACAAATTGGGTGAAGAAGAGGTGAAAACCAAACAAGTTAGTGGAAATATAGATGCGAAAGAAGGACAAGGTAAAGTAGTGGAATTAGAAGATGAGGTCTATGAGCTAGAACCTATCATACAAGAAGAACCTTTTCTTAAAGCCTTAGAAGATATGAGAGGAAAAGCCTTAGAAGAAATACCATTTTTTAGTGGGAAGATAGAGCCTGGACTAGTCATGGAATGGGTTGAAGGAATTGAGAATCACTTTGAGTGTGATGGTGTGAGTGACGCTCAAAAGGTTAGGGTAGACAAATCAAGTTTAAGTGGATGTTGCTTAACATGGTTGAAATTTGTCCAAGAAGAGAGAGAAGGAAGGTAAGATTCCAATAACTACTTGGAAGGGAATGGTGGAAAAAATTAAATAAGCCTATGTGCTAGACGATTATGAAATCCAAATCCATAAAAAGAGAAAAAAACATGAGATAGAGAGAACTTGATGTGAACACATATACTGAGGAATTTAAGAAGTTGTGTTTGAGATCAAAAGTCCAAGAGGATGAAAGTATTAGGGAGGAAATATATCTAATTTGGTTGAGATGGAATATTAAATAAGGAATAAGCTTGTTAAGCCCCATAACATTTCACAAGTTTTATGAGCTGGCACTTAAAGTGGTGGAGAAGAGTAAAAAGAAACAATAATAAGGAAATAAAGGTAGGGATAGAGGAAGAGACAACAAAGGCCATAGAGGTAGTTTTGGTGGAAGCAACACAGACCAAAGGACCCAAGGTGAATCTAGAATTGTAGAACAGAGTGGTGAAAGAAGTGGTAGAGGTAATCATAGCAGAGGAAGAGGTCCTTGCAATAGAAGAAATAGATGTAGGTCTGGAGGATCAGGTAGAGGGTCTTATTTTGCCAATATGAAATGTTATCACTATCATCAATTTGGATTCCCTCCTTATAGTTTTTCTGAAGAGAACACCTCTTCCCAAGTGGATAAAGTAATCACTTGTGTACAAGAGGACACTAAAAGTGTCAAATCTTCTGAGGTGAACATGGATTCAGAGGTAGGAGAAAGCTTAGTGATAAGAATTATATTGATCAAAGATCCTATTAGAGAGGAACCAAAGAAAAGGAAGTCTCTATTCAAGGTCAAATGCAAAATTTTTAGTCAAGTTTGTAGGGGCATTATAAACTCTAGTTCTACTAATAATATCATCTCAGAAGAAGAAACTAATAAGTTGAAATTGAATAGAATACTTCATAGAAGTCCATATAGGGTTACATGGCTAAACAAGGGGAAAAATATGTTGATAAATGAACAAGCATTGGTAGAGTTTACAATAGGTGGTTATAAATAAAATATTTTATGTGATGTCTTACCCATGGATGCGTGCCATCTTCTATTGGATAGACCATGGCAATTTGAGAGAAAAGCCATACATGATGGTAAGAAGAATTCCTATTATTTTCAAAAGAGTGGTGTTACCTACAAGATTAAATCTTTGTTATATGAAGAATTAGGTAAGATTGAGGGTCTCAATGTGTTATTAGTTAGTGGAAAAGATTTCTTGAAGACTCTTGAGGAGGAAGATGAATATCAATTTTCTATTATTGTGAAGCCTAAAGAAGAAGAAAAGGCTAAGAAAGAAGATATAACTATAGAAGTGCAAATTTTTTGGATAAGTTTACAAATATAAAGAATTATGGGTATCCTGCTACTCTACCACCACAAAGGACAGTGAGTCATTAAATTGAATTTATTACAGGAGCATCTTTTCCAAATAAGTCTCCTTACAAGATGGCACCCCAACAACATGAGGAGATATCTAGACAAGTACAAGAACTTCTTAATAGTAGAATAATAAGGAAAAACATAAGTTAATGTGCAGTCCTAATAGTGCTAGAACCCAATAAAGGAAGTCCATGGAGGTTATGTACAAACTACAGAGCCATCAACATGATTAATATTAGGTATAGGTTCTTCATACCCATAATTGAAGATCTTATGGATTGTTTAGGGAGTGCATAACACTTCACCAAAATGGACCTCAAGAGTGGCTATCATGATATAAGAATAAAGGAGGGAGATGAGTGGAAGACATCATTGAAAAGTACTGAAGGACTCTATAAATAGCTTGTCATTCCATTTGGACTCACCAATTCTCCTAGCACATTCATGAGGTTCATGAATTAATTCCTCAAGGATTTTATTAGTAAATTTGTAGTTGTTTATCTATATGATATCTTAATTTTTAGTAAGACTAAAACATAACATCTTAGGAATCTATAAACTGTCTTAAAGAAGTTTCAAGATGAACATGTAACCATAAAATTGGAGAAAAGTGAATTCATGAAGTAGGAACTTATCTGCTTTGGCTTTGTGGTGTCCAAAGGAGATTTGAAAATGGACACATCAAGGTTTCAGGTATACTCAGTTGGCCTACTCCCAAGATAGATAGTGAGGTGACAAGGTTTCATGGATTAGGTCAATTCTATAGGAAATTCATAAGGGATTTTAGGGAAATTCATGCTCCAATGCTTGAGACAATTAAAGGGGGTCTTAAAAATAAGTTTAAATGGAAAAAAGAAGAAGATAGGGGTATTGAGTTATTGAAGAAGGAGATGGCCACACAACCTGTGTTGGTGCTACCAATTTTTGATAAACCTTTCACTTTGGAGTGTGATGCAAGTAATATTGTCGTGGGTGCAGTCTTGAGTCAGGAGAATAGACTAGTAGAATTATTTAGTGAAAATCTCAATGAAACTAAATAGAGATATTCATCTTATGACTTAGAACTTTATGCCCTTATGCAGTCATATAGGAAATGGAGAAACTACCTACTATCCAAGGAGTTTTTAGTATATAAAGATAAGGAAGCATTGAGTTTGAATAACTCCCAAGACAAGTTGAGTCATAGGAACATCAAATGGATGGAGTATCTGATGTCCTACACTTTTAATATAAAATATAAAATGGGGTAGTTGAACAAGGTGGTTGATGCTTTGAGTAGAAGGCTACTCACAGTCCAGGAAGTGAAAATGAAGAGTATTGGTATAAGAGATTCAAAGACTTCTACAAAGAGGATAAATAATTTGGCGATGCTTAGAAGGGATGTTAGGAATTCACCACCCATTTTAAGAGTGAGTATGAATAATTTACTTTGTAGAATGACCTTTTTTTAAAGGTGGATAGTTATATGTAACCAAGTGGTCAATGGGGGAGAATGTGAAGAAGGAGAAGCACAATGGACGTCTCAATGGCCACTTTGGATTAAATAAGACTCTAGAGATAATCCAAAGGTTCTACTATTGGCCCAAAATGAATAACGACACAAGGAGGTATATGGAGAAGTATAGAATTTTCCAAACAACTAAAGGCACATCCTCCATTGCTATATTATACCAACCTTTTGCAATTACCCATAGACCCTAGGAATGTGTGAGTATGGATTTTATAGTTGGTTTTCCTAAAACTAAGAATTTTTTTGACATTATATATGTTGTTTTTGATAGATCTAGAAAGATGATTCATTTTATTCCCTGCAAAGTGGTTCATGATGCCATTCACATAGCACACTTGTTTTCCAAGGAAGTCATCAGAATCCATGGGCTACCAATCCATATAGTCTTAGCCAGAGACACAAAATTCAATGGACACTTTTGGAAAACATTTTCGAAGAGGTTAGGAACTAATTTATCTTTTGGATCCGCTTACCATCCATAGACTTATGGGAAGACCGAGGTTGTAAATAGAACATCACTTGGAAACCTTTTAATGTGTTTGACTAAAGAATATGGACAATCTTGGGATTAAATATTTCATCAATCTTAATTTTCTTACAATGACATAGTGCATAGAACCACGGGGAAGACTCCATTTGAAATAGTATATGGAATACATACTAGGGGTGTGTATGAGTTGAGAGATCTCAAAGATATGGAAGTTAGAAGTGGACATACTAAAGACTTTTCACATTCCATGAAGGAAGTGCATGCGAAAGTGAAAAAAAATATGATTGAGAACACCTTGAAGATAAAAGACAAAGTTGATATTAGGAGAAAAGATGTATAGTTTGTAGGATGGGATTGGGTCATGGTCCATTTGAATAAGGTCAAACTTGAGAATGGAGTTCCAAGTAAGCTACAAATGAGGAGAGTTGGTCATTGTAAGATCATATCTAAGTATGGGAATAATTCCTATAAGGTAGATTTACCCAAGGATATAACACTCTCATGTGTTCAACATAGAATACTTGGTAAAGTATAAAGGCCCTAGTCCTAACGAAGGTGATAAGGTTACTGATGTGGAGGAGATAGTAAATGATTTGACATTTCCTTCCCCACCTAAGCCTACAAAAAAAAAAATATTAGATATAAGGATTGCCAAAAGACCAGAAAAAAGAATTACATAGAGTATCTGATTAAATGGGTACACATGTCAAAAGAAGAGACTAAATGGGTACCAAAATCTCAATTGAAGAAGCTGGGAGTTGAACTTTTAGTTCTTTCTACTGATGTGACTTGAGCTCTTCTCATATGGGGGATAATTGTGTAGGAGAACATAGGGGTTAGTTTTTATCAACCCTCATATTTTTGTTTTCAAGACCTTCTAACGGTCATGTGCATAAATAAGGTTGTTTAGGAGTGTTTTAGTTGAGTTTTTGAGTGTTGCGTTTTGATTGTGGTCAAATGTATCAAAAACCCTATACATGCGTTATAAGCCAAATATGGAAAGATGTGAGAATTGATACCTAGAGTGCACAAAATTACTTAGTTAAGTTCTAATTAGGTCTAGGGATATCTTAGAGGTCATTTGGAACTCATACATTGGGTTAAAATAATGAAATAAGTAAAAAGGTAAAAGTTGTCAAAAGTTGCTTGAGAAACTTTTGCAACTTTTCAATGTTTCATGACAACATTTGGACAAAGTTTGAAAAATGCCCTAAATGGAGTTATGAGTTAGAATAGGTAGTTGCAACATGAAAAAGTGACATTAAATAAATTTTCAATTATTGTATGGAGGTTGGATAATTTTTGACTTAATTTTCAAAGAAGAAGCAATAGACAATTTTCTAAGACAATTGTAGTTTTTTACATTTTTGTGTTGTGTTCGAATTCAACGTATTGAATATACCAATCCTTCATTATAGTTAGTAATAATTTAGTGTTTTATGGTGTTGTGAGAAATATTTTAGTGTTTTTTCTAATCTTGAATTTGTATATTAATTATGTCCTTGACTTTGAGTCTCAAAACCAGACAAGGTTGTTTAGAAAATTATGACTCCATTTTTTAAGTTCCCACTATGGTAAACACTCAAGCCTTGGAGGAATGGAAATTGGGTATGTGTATATAGTTTTTGTTCTTGGTAGGAATCTGGAAGTTTCATTTGTGATTTTTAACCTCTTTCCATAGGCGAGCTCCCCCATACCCCAGTAGGAAGCAAGAGTATCAGTGATTGATAACATGCAAGAGTGGATTGATTGGATTGAATGAATCAATCCAATGAATCAGAGTTTCTAAGAAGAAAGTTTGAGAACCTTGTTGGATGATATCAAAATTGGGTACTACTCATGTTTTTGGCATTCATTTTTTGTCACTGATGTCAACATATGTTTTTGTGGAGAGAACAAACTGGTTATTACTATTGTATGATGACTGACAGAAGTGTACGAACACTATACAGATGAATCAGAATGAGAGAAGATGTGGATATGAAGAAGGATTTGTTTTTAACTTATTCCTAAGGTCCCTTGGTTTAATATTGCATATTGAAGATGTTACAGATGTTTTAGTGAAGACTGGTTTCTGGATTATGACAATGATGCATGAGAGAGAAGGTCTGTGTGTTATGAGTATATCTTATAGGTGACGATGATTCAGGTTATGTGACCTTAAGGGATGACTGGCGACACATTGAGGAATAATTTTTTTTATCACTAGGCATGTGATTGTTGGTGACATCAGATGTGGCATGTATTCTAGAGAAGACCTATTTATGGCTGACTTCAAAGATGTACTATGTATTATGGATTGGGATCGTGGATTGCAGATCTTGGAGTATATCTGATGTATTGTAATTGATTTTACTTGTTTTAGGTACCTTGTTAGAAAGGGGTTAAATAACTATTTGTATATTGGGAAAGCTTAATTGGCCAACCTAACCAATTATTGTAATAGGGTATAAATGAGAGATATTTTCTTTTGAAAAGATGTAGTATGTGAGAGTGATATGAAGGTAGTCGAAAGATAGAGAAGTGTGGAAGTTGCAAAGCTTGATTGGCTACTGGATGTAGAGAAAAGTTTTTGATTATAGTACTTCATTGGATTTGACCAAGCAAAGAAAATTTCTATTAAACTGTTCACTAGATCTTGTATATTTATTATATACACTTGTTTGGATTGTTAATCCTCGAGGGTGGCTTTAACCTTTTTTGGGCAGTATGCCTAGGAAATGAGCTCACTATTACTCTTGAATCCTAACAGGGTTTGTCCTTTAATAAGGACTATGTACTGTAATAAGCTCCTAACAGGGCTAAATATTTTAACATGGATACTATACTCTTAATACGTCATTTATGAGTGCTAATTCCCACCAGGTTTTTACATATATTAGGGTTTCCTCGACAAAAGGGATTGTGTTATTGTGTTGGCATTTACTGTGTATTCATTTAAATTGTAGATTTGGTTTATAAACTTTAATGTTTAATAATCTATGTCACAACTGATTTGACCCACAAATGTGCTTGTAGAATTTTATTCCTAATAATTGATATCAGAGTTACTAGTCCTTAGAGAGAAAGCTTAACAACTTTG
Source organism: Thuja plicata (assembly GCA_018584345.1). NCBI lineage: Eukaryota > Viridiplantae > Streptophyta > Pinopsida > Cupressales > Cupressaceae > Thuja > Thuja plicata. Next base: position 1,248,668 of record MU226713.1, on the reverse strand, counting down.
GCTGATCCTGAAGATGTCTTACTATAGGAATGCTACTCTGAAATTGGATCTTGAAAACTTTGATAGTTGGAAGAATAAGATGAGAACACATTTTCTATGTTTGGGAATAGACTACTGGATGATTAGGAAAAGAAAGGAAAAGATAAACACTGAGGATGAACTGGATAAAGATACTAAAGATGAAAATGATATATTTTCATGTAATATGGTTGCAAGGGAATCAATTATCAGTGCACTTTCTGAAGATGAATTCACATAAGTAAAATATTTAGATTCTGCACATGAAATTTGTACAAGATTGGAAGCACTGTATAAAGGAGATAAGTTTACAAAATAGGTGAATCTACAAAACTAGAAGACAAAGATGGAATCATTGAAAATGAATGATGATGAGAACTTTAGAGCTTATGCAGAAAGTGTTACTAAATTTGTTACTGGCATCAATGTAATGCCCCTCCAACCCTCACAAAACCTGATTATGCTTGTTGGAAGTTTGAGACTTTTATTCTCTACTAATGATTCTGATTGAAGTTAGTAGTCCAATCTATCTCATCTCCACGTAAGTGTTTGATGTATATTTCTCTTTGAGTAGTGATGCCAACTATGTGTTAATGATATTTTAGGAACATTGTGTTATG
>MU226713.1:1213949-1238756 GCA_018584345.1 Thuja plicata | reverse complement strand
ATGATTTAATTTACGTGTTCACGTATATGCTTCATAATGTAAATTCATGTCCTACATGTATGCTACATTGTACTCATGTGTATACATGTACTTCATGATTTATGTGCTACATTGTATTCATGTGTATCCTTCATGTGATATATGTATGCTTCATGACTTCAGTAAATTCATGTTTATACGTCATGTTGTGTATTCACCTATATTATTGGTGACTTAAATGAATTCATGTACTATGTGCTACAAATATTCATGTGTATGTTTCATGAAAAGTGAATTCATACATTACCAGTATTCTGTTTGGCTTAAGAATGCCTAAATGTGTCATCACTACCTCATGTGTATTAGAATTCATCCCTTATGTAAATTCATGATTATAATCAGGCCTTACAAGTGTTTGTATGTACTATACATGCCTTACATTTAGTTGTGAGTACCTTTCGTGCTTTGAAGGTTTTCTTGAAATTTGAGAAATTAAAAAATACGGATACATTAAGATCCTAAATCATCCTCAGAGCAGCAACATTTTTGTTCATGGTTTACCTGATGCCCATAGACCTTAGGAAGGCTCGCTAACATACCCAATGGTGCTTAATGCACCTTGGGGACACTTTCATCTGGCATGGACATGAATGTTCTAGTGACTTTGTGGGAGAAATGAGGTTGTCACTAGAATTTACCCGGCCAACTAGAGCTAATGGCACATATAATTTGATTCTAGGACTCACAGTTTAAAAGATATCCAATGGTGCAACTTTCAACTGAACACCACTACAAGTTTTGGCACCAAGCAAGATTGCCCTGCCAAATTTAAACAAAATCAAATATCCAAGAATGGAGAGAGGTTATTTTAGGCCTTTGTAACATGGTATAATAACACCTAATGGTTTACTGATACATCTCACGACGTCAAAGATACGAGCCTCAAAAGATTGCTGCCTAATCGTGCTTAGTGCACCTTGGGGACACTTCAGTCTACCATGGTCACGAATGTTCTAGTGACTCCATGGGAGAAATAGAGTTGTCACTAGAATTTACCTGACCAATTGGAGCTAATGGAGAAGATGATTCAATGCTAGGAATCACAGTTTGAAAGATACCCAATGGTGCAACTTTCAACTGAGCACCACTGCAAGTTTTGGCATCAAGAGAGATTGCCCGGCCAATTCTAAACAAAGTCAAATCTCCTAGAATGGAGAGAGGTTATTGTGGGCCTTGGTAACATAGCCCTATAGCATCTGATGGTTTACTCATATGTCTCACGAGGTCTGAGATACAAGCCTAGGAAGATTTTTGCCCAATGGTGCTTAGTGCACCTTGGGGACACTTCAGTCTGCCATGGTCGCAAACATTCTTAGGACCAATTTGATGGTGGAATCCTTAGTGAGTGATCATTTTATGAAACTTTTGAAAGTCTCAAAGTATGGTGTTGAGAAACAAGCATGGTTGCTTTGTAAAATGGGTTGAATTAGCCCTCTTAGTTCCGTGACAGAGGTAGTTTTGAGTTACTTGGTCCAAAACACCTATGGTTGATCTTGAGATGTGTTATTAATGGATGATTGGAGTAGTTTGGGATCCTTAGGGGATTTAGGATCACCCATGGAAGCATAGTTTATGGTTGAGGTTGAAGATATCTATTGCATGGGAATGCATGACATGAAGTTGAAACATAAATGAACGGTTTGAGTTTGAAGAAGTGAATGGAGATCCAAGATGTGGAGTGTAGTAGGTCTAAGAGAGATGTGAGTTGACCTATGATAGGTCTATGGAGTGGGTATGGTTGAAAAGTGATCATACTAGATGAATATTGAAGGAGGTGTTATCAAGCAAAGAAGAAATAAGTCATTAAACTACAAAGAAAAGATTAATCACCACTACATTATGCATCATGGAGACTTATTGTAAACACTTCTAACTGGACTAAAAAACCACAAAACCTTTAGAATAATTTTGTTCCATCATCAAGTCATCCACTACATGAACCATTATTACAATTTAGAGAAACATGATATCCACTACATGAACCATTATTACAATTTACAGAAATATGAGCTATCCACCACATGAGCCATTGTTATAATTATAATGAATCTTAATTAACTGATATGCTCTTTGTTAAATAGTACATAGTAAACTATAAAAAATGTGGCGCCTTGGTATATACAAATCAACACATGGCCATTTCTATATATAATGTGATCTTTTTTCAATATACAAAATGTGGTCTCCAAATATGCATGTGGACCACTTCATAGTCATTTATATTTACAAAAAAGAAAAGTTAGATTGTTTCACAAAATTTATATACAAAATTGTTAAAATAATTCTACCATTTGTAGAATGATTCTTCATGATATCCCATAACTAATTGAGTGAACCTTCTGGATCGGCTCTAGCCCTTATTGTGTCATGTATTTCCTCATGTTTAGATTCATGAAGTTTCCATAAATTCTTATTACAAGGTCTACCAGTATACTTTTTCATTTCAATATTTGTTGCAAAAAGAAGGTTCGAGTAATGAAAAATATGTCTATGTGTCTCATAGTCCTCAAATAACCAATTCTTGGATTTTGCATTAGGGTGCGTTCATTTCATAGAAGCATAAATGAATACAAAATTCAACATACAAAGTGTAATAGAATGATGGTAAGAGGTCTCAAAGTCGCCAAACAAGAACACATTATATTTTGATAGTACACCTTCTAAGCCATGTCCCTGTCACAACAATGGATCATATTGGGTACTCAATACCCTCTCCATCAATGACTGTAGTTGTCAATTTATTTTTTCCCTCAATACAACAACACAAAAAGTAATCAGTACCTTCCTCATTGTTCTCGTCTGCAACAACTGCATATACATGACCTACAATTTATAGAGGGATAAGTTAACACCATAAACACTTATGAAATTGAGAAATTGAGAAATAAATTGAAGAATAAATTGAGAAATTACCTGGTTCAACTAGGTCAGATATGTGATCAAAATTTTTTGATGCTTCAAACTAGCTTAATTGTAGTGCTCTAGGAAGTTGATATGTATCAAGTGGTTGCAAAGGTGTATAAGACCATTCGTCAACCCACTCTTTTGATTCGCATTCCTCCCACGCAAAATTCATACAAGACAAGCAAAAACATACCATTAATCTAGTATAAATACCCAATGATGCTACATTTGAACTTCTAAATGAGTGCATGCCACTTGATCCTATAAGAATACAACAATCTAGATAGTTTCCAATGTTAGACTCATTTATAAACCAAAAAAACCTATTAACTTCATTACTTGTTCCCATCATAGAGTTGCACCATCTCACAATTGTTTGTGCATTTATTAACTTTGCACCACCTTCGTACTTCAATTCCTCTCTGGCAAGAGCTCTTTTTACACATGCACCTGCACCATCATGCTCGCCTTTTCCATGCCACACCTCCGTGAAACTCCAAAAATGTTGAACACCACTTGTCACGTGCATCCTACTCAACCAATAGAACATCCTTGCATTCTTGAATTGTGAGGTGCAATTATCTGACCATATTATGTGTTGGTTGTACTCAATACCTCTTTCCCTTAAATTATCATAGAAAACTTTGAAGCAACCTTGCACAAACTCTGATCAATGTGTGCAATCATCAATCATGTCGAAGTGATACTCTCTTAAAACCTTTCTATCTTTGTCTGTCCTATCAAGTGCATGAAAGAATGCTATATGTACAAAGATTATCACTAGTATAGAATGGTAATACAATGCTTGCACTTCATTCTGAGGTTTAAGTGTATAATTCTCAGCAAAATCAACAATAAAGACAATAGTACCAATGGGAAAAGTGTCCTTACATATCTTGAATTTCTCATCCAACCACCTAGATCTATGTGAATGACGTATGTACTCATAAACTAGTTTCTCTTTAAATATCTTCATAAAATCAGCTACACATATATCATTTTTCACTAACTCACACCTCTTATGTTCTTTTCCATCGTTTAGACCATAAGTTACTGTCTTTTATTTTCCAAAAGAAACTAGTGTATTTCCAATATCATTTGTGCTCTCTACATGGTGACATATCTGCAAATTTCTCATACCACCAGATGCACTACAAGATCCATTCATACACATCATCTTAAAATAAATGCAACCATCTGTGTGTGCTTGAATGTGACCTCTAAATTATGGACAAACTCAGCATGGTCTTTACTCAATTGTTCAATTTACAAAGACAAACATGAATTGTTTATCCTGTAAACTCAATTGAAATGACTTGCTGCCTCCTAATTAGTTGTGGATGTCGATTTTACCCTCAGACTGAGAGCCAAAAACCTGACCATTGCTAACATGAAGGATTTCTAGAATATGAGGAAACATGAAATTTCCATTTATTCTATGAATGAGATTGCAACTAATCTATGAAAGGAAATTGCTCTTAGTCTATGAAAGTAAATTGCAACTAATCTAGAAATGAATTGGAACTAGTCTATGGAAGCAAAATGCAACTAATCTAGAAATGAATTGCAACTAGTCTATGGAAGAAAAATGCAATTAATCTAGGAAAAGAAAATACTCTTAATCTAGAAATGAAGTGTTTTTAAACTAGAAAAGGAATTGCATTTAAACTAGAACTAAAATTGCCTTTAACTAGAGAGCTTGAAAGAATCAAATTGATATGTTAGACATGTAAATGAATCATAAATGAAATCAACATATCTTTAATTCCAATTGAAACTAGCCTAATTATGCAATTTTAATCTTAAAAGAATGAAAGAAATTAAATGCAAAATTGACTATCGATTTGATGCTCTCCAAAATCATCCTCTCTAATGAAGAAAAAGAGGTCCAATTTATAGAAAACCATGGAAAGAGAGTGAAGAGTTTCTTGAAAAGAAACAGTTGTCTCTTCATTCTCTTTTGAGACAAAAATGCAAAGATTATTTAAATAAAAAGGTGGATTATTGCGACATAAGTGTCCTTTCACATGGAATTATGGAATTCCTTTTTGAGGATAATTCATCCAATAATTAAATAACCTTTCAATTCCTTTTATGTATATTAGCTAAAGGGGGTGGAATTGATTTAATTAAAAGCACTTAAGAATTTAGAATTAAATCAATTAATCATAGGGATTTTTAGCTAATAAACTCTGAGAATTTAGGAATTAAATATAATGTCATATTTATGCAAATTTGGGTTTTTTGCATTTGAAACTCAGTTAATTAAATTCAATTAGGAGAAGAATTTGCCTAGTACAATAGGACTTCGAAGATGACAAAATGTACCAAAATTGATTGGATTATAAGATGCCAATTTTGGGGTGTTACATTTTGCCCCTCTTTGAATTGATGTGCAAGTAGTGCATTGATTCAAAGAATAGTCTGAAGTGAAGATGAAGATTTCAAGAATTTAGGTTAGGTTGCCAAGATACCGATCAGATCAAGAAGTAGAATCATCTGAGGGAAGATCGGAATCGGGGTTAGATTGCCCCAATGTCCACTAATAGGTTATGAAGATCTAGGACTATCTCCAGAACCAGGGTTAGATTGCCCCAATACAAAGGTTAGCCCTCCGAGATCTAGGTTAGATTGCCTAAATAACGGTCTAAAGAGTTTTTTGAGAGTCATCTTAAGAATGAAGTGTAACTTTCAGGAATTAGGGTTAGATTGCCCTAATACCCAATGAGATTTCAAGAATCTTCTCCAAAATGAAGCTTGATCCTTGAGGATCTGAGTTAGATTGCTCAAATACCTAGAAAAATAGATGACAAAATATGAGACATCAAGATGCCCTTAGAGATTCAAGATCCTAGAATATCCAATTTTGACCATAAGGTACAAAAAAATGAATATGCCCCAGGTGATGAGATGCCCCTAGCGATGGGGAGTTTTGATTTAGATCAGACTAATTCGAGAATGATGTGAAAAGATTCAATGATGCAATCATCATGCCCCCTCGGGAGTGAAATCAAAAGATGACACATCATAGTGATGAGAGAAAGAAATTGCAGAGAAATATAGGTCCAGAGAGAGAAGAATTTATTTAGAGTGATTGAGAGGTCCTGTTGATTAGGTTTGACCATAGTTGACTAGAAGTGACTAGAGTTGACTTTGATGAAAAGATTGTAGAAACTGAGAAAAATGATAACAAGAGATACTCTTGACAAGAAAGAAACGTCAGAAAATTGACTGCACAAGCGCACAAATGCGTCGGTCCAAAAATTTTTAAAATGCGATTTCAAGATGCTTAGGAGTGTCAAATTTTGATTTTGATCATGAAAATGGATTCAGAACGGTCCATTTAGCCAAGGGTGCAACTTTCACAAAAAATAGAGCACTTTGAAAAATTAGGTCAAAGGCTATATAAGGCCCAGAGGGGTGATTTTCAAATCATTATTCACCTTTTGACTTTAGCGATGGCGAGGGCTCTAGCTAATATTGATAGCATTACCATACATTCTCACCGATTTGAGCGCTCCCGACGACACAACCGACCACCTGAGTATGAGAAACCTGCGAGTAATCATAAACTGATCCTATATTTCAGAAATTTTTTTATCAATTTTTAGCATTTAGCATGTTTTAGGGCTATTTAGAACTTGTCTTTCCCAATCTTGCGGGAGGAAAAAATTTCCTTGTGCCGGCCTTAATCTCCTTCCGCACGAGGAATATGAATCCTCACACGGGTTAGGGGTTCTGCGTGTGGGCCCCTCCCCAGCGCTCGTGCAAAGAGTGTGAGTGCACCACGTGAGATTTCTAGAATCTCGCATGAGAACACATCCCGCCTCGCACAAGCCAGAGAGCTCATGCAAGAAGAGAGTTTCCTCGCATGGGAAAAGAGTTTTCTCGCATGGAAAACTCGCCAAAAGTAAAAAATTGTCATTTTCTTGCGTCACAGAGACAACTAGTTGCCATATCTTAAACTGTGTGTATAATAGGTCCATAGTTGCATTTGTTGTCTTTTTCTTTGAAAAATCATCATTGTTGAGGTATTGATCCAATTTTGTCACTTTCTTTTGTAGGTCGACTTCCCAGACATCGGTTTCAGATCTCATGATCCTATCATGGGTGAGTTATTACAGAGACTATCAAATGCTTATGGGGCCCACATTAACAGGCTAGGATTGACATATCTACATGATGTACCTGATATTTAGGTAAATCATGGATTACTTGGTGCCCTGGTTAAGTGTTTCTATTTGGGGACGAACACCTTTCACTTTTCGCAAGGAGAGATGACGGTGACTCCAGAGGATGTATACTGGATTTTGAGAGTGCCTTTCCATGGAGCTCGTTTAGAGTACAACACAACCTAGAGATGGTACAATGGCTTTGAGAGCCATTTTCTAGGATGATTTGGTGATGGGCCAGGCCATCTCATGGGAGGAGTTGATACACAGCTATGGCAGAGATCATCCCCTAACAGTTGTTCTTGCACTATTTTTGAGTTGTCATCTGGTTCCTGATTGTGGTTAGCACGGACTAGAGTGCGGCTAGGGAGTTATGTTGTGAAAGATGCTAGCCACACCTACAGTTACTTTTGGATGGGTGAGTGTATGCTCGCATAGATGTACCATGAGATGCACAAGATCGTGTATCAGGGTGCCTGTACTATGGCGGTAGGAGTCGTCATTTTGCAGATCTGGGCCTGGGAGAACTTTCCCATATGTAGGCTGATATTCCATGATACACAGCAACCTTTAGAGCTGTATATTTATAGATACGCCAGTCTGATGACTCAGCCCGCGCTGGGTTAGACTGAGCAGTGGAGGGCATAGATTGATGATATGGCCACAGTCATATGATGACCTTGGGCAGCCACTGAGGTATGGGATGATGCTAGTCATGAGCTATCATTTATGTTCTGTTCATGTCCTTTGATCAGGCATACCATCACTATCATTGAGCGCTTCTTACTTACGCATGTATTGTGCCAATTTGGGAGGCCGTAGGATGTGTCTCTGGAGTACTGTATATATGCCCAATTCATCAATGAGATGAAGAAGGGCTGGCAGAGACTTCTTGATAGGGGGCGTAGCATGATAGATGCCTGAGTACCACTAGCTAGGTGGGATTATATAGCTTCTATGACAAATGTAGGTGTGACACCTAAATATAGAGACCACGTGTTAGCTCACCCATTTCTGAGATTCACAACTCCAATGGGTCAAATACCTCAGGTGGTACAGCCACCACCACAGTAGCAGGCACAACAGGTTCCTCCACCAAGGTAGCAGCCACAACAACCACCTCTACAGCACCAGGAGAGAGTTGAATGGCCTAGGATAGTTCAGACTGATATTATTGTGAGACCCATGGGATCACATGCAGGTGCTAGGCCTAGTACAGCCAAGATAGAGCTGTGGAGCAGGTAGATGATACAGTGATGGCTGATGCTATTCTAACTGATCCTCTAGCAGGCGGACAGGTAGCACAGTTGCAGGAGGCACTTCAGAGAGTCAGAGAGAGAGCTTGACAGACTCCGAGGGAGCGTGATAAGCTCCATACACAGGTGATCATTCAAGATATGTGGATATCAGAGTGATACTGGGAGATTCGGGAGTTGCGAGAGGCACTGGCTAGTTCATAGTTGGAGACTAGATACGAGGCTTCTCAGGCTTCTTACTATTATGCTATGTATATTATTACAGTACCTGATGTAGTAGATTACATTCATCCTTTCACAAAGTATGCTGGTGCATGGGTCGTTCCACCGGGACCACCTCCAGTGGGACCTCCTCCTCCTCAGCAGCAGGGTGTGCCACCCCCTCAACAGCAGGGCATGCCGCCACCTCCACCTCCTCCAAGTGGTTAGATTGTGATGTATATTATACCACCATTTTGACATATCATGCTCGAGTAGCACCCTTGTACATTCAGACCAATCGATATATATATATATGAGCTCAATTTTTGGCATCATTATACATGTTTATATATTGCTTTAAATGTGTATTTTTTATGTGATGATTTCCTATATGATTTAGATGTATGGATTAGAAATGTATGCCATGGATGAATATGAAAATGTTTATTGATGAATGAAAATGCTATGATAGATGTTAGATGGATAAATGCTATGTATGATTATACTTATAATGGATGCACATGTTTATGGATGTATAAATGCAAATGAATGTATAAAAATGCACTATTTTGGAAATGAATGCAATGCAACAGATGCAATGGTACTAATCATCTCATGCAAGATATTTGCAATATACAATAGGTACTAACCAAAAGAATGTGCATGAAGATCGAGAGAAAGGACCGGATATTTGTGTAGTCAAGAAGAAACCATGATGAAAGATGAGGACCTTTGAAGAAAGAGAAGATAATGAAGAGAGCACCAAACCACCACGATGCAAGCCTAAAATGTGAATGCAAGCCTACAATGCAAATGCAAGCCTAAGCTAAATGCAATCCTAGGACTTCGGTTGTTGGACTCATCGTATTTATCATCATCGAGTGCTTTTAGATCATCGGAGTCAATACAATCCTTACTGGTGCCACTGGGACCATAAGAATATGAATATGACTTTCATCAGATAAAATATAGGAAACGAACATAAGCACCAATTGTTTCCATCTTGATATAGTAACAATTCACAAGTAAACAAACACAATGATGACATTCAAGGAGATAATTCTGACCTCCCCTTGGTCTACAAATAAACAAGATCAAGGGATGTGAGGCTTTTCCACCTTAATGCAGAAGATCTTATCACATACACCCTATTTATTTCATGTTGCCGGATCATCAAAACCACACCAACAAGCAGTAGACAAAGAAAATATCAGTGAAATTCATTGGAACAGACATCATACAAAGAAAGAGTCAATCATACCTCAGCATGTTTCAAGGTTGACGAATGTGTCTATGTTTAGGGTGTTGAAAAACACCATTGTGCTTGTGAGTGCAATGTGTTTGATTTCTATCGAGAGACGTTTACATCGTGAGATATCCGAAGTGTGTTGAAAAACACAGATGTGTCTAAAGAGAGTGTTGAAAAACACTGTTTGATTAAGGTGTTGAGAAACACCAGTTCATGTCAGTAGAGAGTTATCCTTTGACAAGATTACTAACTCAAGTGCAAACTGAAGAGTGATTGAAGTGGGGAACCATGTCCCCAAGTAATGAACGGATCAAAGCCGAACAAACAAGATATTGAAATGATTGGAGAAATCTCAGCAATGTAGCAGCAGTAGGCAAACTCAGTGAGAACCATTGGTGACTTTCACAAGAGATTCTCAAGCATAATGAGATCTAGGCATCAACAGGTAGACGTAGTGAGAGCCACTGGTGACTGATGCAAAAGAGAGTCTCAAGAAGAGACAAAGTGCCATGGAGCATTGGCAGGTAGACGTAGTGAGAACCACTTGTGACTGGTGCAAAAAGATAAGACAATGCCCCCTAGACCACGAACATGCCCCCGAGTATGACTAGTTTCAATCCATGTGAGGTCAAGCAAAATCTTGAAGATGACAGAAAGCAAAAGCATGAGCAAACTTAAGTAGGAAAGCGAACTAAAGTGAGAAAGAAAACTGAAGTAGAAAGTTAAAGAGAAAATGCGATAAAGCCAAGATATGTTGTGATAGATAAAGCATTGCAGAACAAGAGGCGCCTGTTTACCAGGTTTTCACCATTTTGGCATAAATTATATTTTTTCTACCATGATGTCTGTTTACCAGGTTTTCATCAATGACACATTTTTCTCTTTTTTTTGTATTTTCAATTTTTCAAATTTTTTTTTTGTTCTTTTCTCTTTTTTTTTTTTTTTGTATTTTTTGATTTTTTTTTTTTTGGATATTATCAAGGCGCCTGTTTACTAGGTTTTCACCAGGATAATAGATACATCAAAGCACCTATTTGCCAGGTTTTCACTAGGATGAATATTTTTTCAGGACATTTTTCAATTTTTAGGATTTTTTCAGAATAAAGTATGTACATGAGCATGTAAAAGATATCCCAACTGTAGAATTTCTTTAGGTGAAGAGCGTTGATGGGCTCTTTGAGTTGTTCACCTTCTTTAGTGGAGAGATAATAGGCACCAAACCCAAATATTGCAGTAATAATATAAGGACCAAGCTAGTTTGGCTCAAACTTTCCATTCTGAGTTCACTGTTACTGATTTTTAGGGTCCTCTCTCAGGACGAGATCGCCCATTTGGAAGTCTATGGGTTTAACTTTCTTTTTATAGCTCTTTGATATCCTCTTTTGATATGCTTTGAGATGATCGAATGCCACGTTCTGACATTTATCCAGTAATTCAAGCTCTTGAAGCTGAGATATTCTAATGTCATCATCTATAATGAGGCCTTTCAAAGAGACTCGCAAGGTAGGAATCTCAACCTCAATAGGCAGTACATCATCTGCACCATAGACTAAAGCAAAGGGTGTGGCCCTTGTTGGAGTTCTTATACTGGTGCGATAAGCCCATAAAGCTAGATTAATCTGGAGGTGCCAATCCCATCTAGACTTGTGTACCATATGGTGCAGGATCTTGAGAATTGTTTTATTGGAAGCTTCGGCCTATCCATTTCCTTGAGGATAGTAAATAGATGACCAGTGTTGAATAATCTTGAACTTAGTGCACAAATTTGTCAGATCTTTATTCTTAAATTGTCCTCCATTGTCAGTGATAATAGAGGAGGGTACACCATATCTACAAATAATGTAGTTTAAGATAAACATAGCTATAGATTTACCATCACCTACACTGAGAGGTACTGCCTCAACCCATTTAGTAAAATAATCTATGATGACATGTAACTGATTGAATGCTTGATAATGTTAAGTTGAAGATGATGCAAGACATTAAATCAGTTAATGGTTTGTATTGTCATTGATGTCAACTTGATATCATCTGTATGGTCATATACATAATGCCAAAGACTTTAGAGAATCAATGGAATAGAGGTTATGCCTCTATAAATGCATAAAAGTCAAGTATTCACCAAGTGACAGACTACACCGATAGAGTGCACACCATCGGTAAAGACAGAGATAAAGTCACAGTGATACCCAATGACCAGAAGACAGTGTTGCTCAATGAAGCAGAATCACAAGATGCCTGACAAGCTAAAAATAGTGTTGCTCGATGAGCAAGATCCAATGATGCCCAACGAACAGAGATCCTAAAGCTAACAGAAGTTGTACCGACAGAATTGGCAGTTGTCACCAGCAATGAACTGCAGAATTGACTGACAAAACAAAGAGATTAGAAAATGACAAAATATCTAGCTGGCAGAGCTTAAAGAAAGACTTAACTAGTTGTTTTATTTGTTTTATTCGACCACAGTTAAGTAAGTGATTTAAATATGATTTATACAGCTGGCAAGAAGATAACTACGAGATAAATCATGAGTTAAAGCCATAAATCAAATTGGATGGATTGTTTTTCACGCCAGGAATCAAGAATCAAGAATCATGGAAAATCATGTCTATATAAGAGACAATCATAATTAATTTCCAAAGACACTCAAACATGAGGGTCTGAATTGAGAGAAGATGTTGAAGAGAAACTAATGAAGGATAAACTTCATGCAGTCCTGATCAATCAAGCTAAGGGAGAGCTAAAGAATTCTACAGACACCGACACACAGTGAAGCACATCATCATAGAGTAGAAAGAATGAAGAACAAAGGAATGAAATTGTTACATTCACCAGAGAGGTATTATATATAAATAGATCTAAATATCTGCAATTCAAAGTTGCATTAGAAATAGGTCATTGTGTTTCAGTTTAACCATTGAAGCATTAAGTCTCTTAATAGAGCAGGACTTAACAGTCTTTTGTAATTGAGGTATATCCTAACAGATTACCAGAAGTTTGACTCATGATAGTAGCATTGGTCTTACCTAAAGCCTATTGACAGTCTAAGAAGGAGGCTGGTTCAAGGATGGTAGTAAGATTAGCATAAAGCCTATTGACAGTCATGAGACTGATTCAAGGATGGTAGCGTAGATGCCAGATACTAAGTGAAAACCTATATATAAAAATCCTCTAACAAGGTCACACTTGACAGTGTGTTTGTAACCTTTAACAGGGCTGGCTCCTAACGGGGCTCACTTTAGAAGAGTGAAAATTTGGGGTACCGGTCCCATTGGTTTTTCCCTTAATAGGGTTTCCATGTTAAAATCCTTGTGTTATGTGTGTATGGTTTATTACTTTATTGTTTTACATTTCACATATGAATTTATGGATTGACTAGTATACTCTGCATATTTACTTAGTATCGGTAAATAAGTTTTATTGCCTATCGGTTATCAAGGAGAAGGACAGACAAGGTAAAAAGATAGACAGTCATTTGTTTCAAGTATTTCAAAGGCATACATCTTGTAGGGACTTAATAATCTGAGGTGTATTAATTGGTGGATTGAAGTTTAAAAGGATAAATTGTTGAGGCCACTGATTCACCCCCCCCCCCCTCTCANGATTCCCCCCCCCCCCCCTCTCAGTTATTACTAACAATCCATAGCAGTGATGATGTAATTGTGTCCTCTTGAAGAAGAGGGATATATCTGACCCACTAAGTTGAAAGCCCACTATTGAAATGGCCAAAAGGTGATAAAGGGAATGAGCTCCTTTGCTAGAGAATGAATTAAGTTACCATGGAGTTGACATTACTTGCAAGACTTGGCAAACTACGTAGCTTCCTTCTCCATATCAGACCAATAATAACCAGCTCTAATAAGCTTACGAGCCAATGTCAGACCATTTGAGTGAGAACTGCAAATGCCTTCATGTACCTCTTCTAACGCGTGTTTAGACTCATTAGTTTCTAGACACCTAAGGAGGGTACTGTCTAGACCCTGTCTATACAAGTCATTTGCTATGATGACGTACCGTGAAGCACTGCATATTAGGTGGCATTTTTCATTTCTAGTATATGTGTCACGAATAATTTGGTCATGAAGATAAGAGTAGATGTGATGGTAGCGAGACGAATCATGTCCAATTACTGAACATACCATCTGGGAGACACGAGAGTCATACGTAGGGTAACATAATGTATCCACTAGTAACTCATGTCTGAAATCATTCTCCAACATTTTTAACATAGAGATAGAGTAGCCATAGCATCATCCGCTTTATTATCCGCCCTAGGAATTTTCTGAAAAGTGACATGTGCAAAGTAATTATTAAGGGTGTCAACCATCTTTTTATAGGGTGCCAAATTTTCATCTTTGGTCTAATAGAGATTGTTCACTTGATTGATAAGTAGTTGTGAGTCTCCAAAGACTTTTAGTTCATCCACTCACCATTCAATAGTGATCTTTAGTCCATTGATCAAAGCTTCATATTCAGCGGTGTTATTGGTACAAGGAAACATCATTTTGTATGCCTTCAGTAAGGAGTACCGCTGAGGTGTGATAAACAAAATTCCAGCTCCTGACTCTTGTTGGGTGAATGAACCATCAAAGAACATTGTCCATGTCTGATGTGTGAGAAGCATAATGGAATCATTTGGGAATTCCATCTTTAATGGTTGATGATCTTTAAGTGGTGCTTCAACTAACTGATCTGCAATTGCATGTCCTTTGATAGCTTTTTTCTCAACATATACAATATCGAACTCACTAAGGAGCATGACCCATTTAGCTAGTCTACCTGTGAGGGTAGCTTTACTGAGTAAATATTTCAATGGATTGATCTTTGAAATTAAACTCTTAGTGTGAGCCAACATGTAGTGTCACAGCTTCTGGGAAGCAAACACTACTGCTAAGCAAGCCTTCTCAATTACTGAATAATTCATTTTGTAAGAGACCAATGTTTTGCTGATGTAGTAAATGGCTCTTTCTTTATGGTTTGGATCTTCTTGGGCCAAGAGAGAACCCAAGGATGTTTCCATTGCTGAGATATATAAGATCAAAGGCTTCCCGTGAATAGGAGGCATCAGTATGGGCGGATTGGCTAGATATTGTTTAATCTGTTGAAACCCTTGTTCACACTCTTTGTTCCAGTCATAAGTCACACCTTTATGCAGATTTTTGGTGAAAGGTTGTGACTTTCCAGATAATTGCAAGATGAACCACCTAATAGATTGGAGTCAACCTTGGAGACCTCTGATTTGTTTGATATTACAGGGTGGTAGCATTTCCATTATAGCTTGTACCTTTGTCAAATCCACCTCAATTACTTTCGCAGAAATGATATAGCCAAGTAACTTTCCTGAAGTAACCCCAAATGCACATTTATTAGGGTTTAGACGCAACCTAAATTTCTCCATCTGATCTAGTATAGGACCTAGATCAGTGAGATGTGTCTTTCTATCCATACTTTTGGCAAGTGTGTCATCCACGTAGTCCTCCATTGTCCTATGCATCATGTCATGAAATATTATAGTAACAGCTCTTTGATAAGTAGCCCCAACATTCTTTAAACCAAAGGGCATAGCATTCCAATAGAATGTACCCCATGCACAAGTAAAAGAGGTTTTCTCTTGGTCCTCTGGTGCAATTTTGATCTAATTTTAACCAGAGAAACCGTCCATTAATGAATACATCTCAAATCCCGCTGTCATATCCACGATCATGTCAATGTTAGGAAGTGGAAAATAATCTTTGGGACATGCCAAATTTAAATCTCTAAAGTCTATGTAGACCCTAATAGATTTGTCATGTTTAGTCACTGGGACTATATTAGAAATCCACTCTGCATAATCAATCGCTCAGATGAACCCAAATTTCAAAAGTTTTTCCATTTCTATCTTAATCAATAAAGCCACATGTGGATGCATCTTTCTATGTTTTTGTTTGACATGTTTCACACTTGGAGCTATTGATAAGTGATACATAATGAGATCAGGATCTACACCCGACATGTCAGAATATGTCCATGCAAAATTTATCTTTTTCTCTTGGAAAATTTTTGTAAATTCCTTAAGTTCCTCTGTAGATAATGACTTGGCCACATGAATGATATGTGGATGCTCTTTTGTTCCTAGATTTATCGGCTGATTTGGTTCAATTAACACTGATGAGCATTCTTGGAAGTGACTCGAAAGCACATCAAGTACCTCATCCTTAGGCACCTCTGAGAGGTTTTCACCTTTGGATACGTCTTTTATTTTTACTTTTTTTGGCTCTGATACTGCCATAATGTGGTTTTCACCATTAGAGCATTTATTTTTTCTTCTTTTAATTTTTTGACTAAGGTACTTGATGTCAGCCTCGGTCATGTTGACACTTTCTTCACTAGTGGAGGACATTTATGGGCTCAATAGCGTGAAGGTAGCAGTCTAAAGTGTAATCATTCTAGAATGTGAGGACTTCACTAGATGAAGAAGGGGAATTCCAGTCTATTAATTCAGGATGTTGGAGGGAATGAGATGTGACAGGTTCAAGTGTGTTCATAGTATAGTCATTAAAAGCATTAACTAGCAAGCTAAGAGCTAAACTGATCTCGTCCAAAGGTGTGTTTGAATCCTTTTGATCCCTAACGACCAAAGTAGAAGACATATTAACACCTATAGACTCAGACTCATTAGGTTTTTCACTAGAACACTCACTTACGTCAAGAAGTCTTTCATAATATCCTGCTAACGAACTATCAAACTCATACTCATGACAGTCTATATCTGAACTTTGACTTGGGTGCTTGCACCATGAAGGTTTTTGAGTTCTTGCAATACTAGTATGTTCTTGTGTCAACCGTTCTTGAAATTCTGGTGGCATGTACCGTTCTCCTTTGAAGTTAGGGTCTTGTAAGTCTTTCCATTGCTCAAAAGTTAGTGTCTCAAATGGAGTGGTTTGATCAGAATCACTGTCAGTTTCAGTTGTATAGGTATGTGGCACAAACTTATCTAGCTCAGCAAAGAATGCTGCCAGGTTTGGAGGGATGGGATAAGGAAAGCAATCCTCATTTGAGCTATCTTGTATAGTGTCGACTATAGTTGTGCCTTCAGGTTTTGGTGTAGGCTCTACTTTTGGCACAAATTGATTGATCCCTAGATGAAATGAGACCTTTTTGAAACCTAAACCAGTGGTGTCTTTTGTCTTTTGACCTATAGCTTGGATAGGTTCCACTAACCCATTGCCATTCAAACCTATCGGGCCACTTCCTTTGTACCCAAAATGTTTCATAATCTTAAGACCCTCACTATTAGGATTTAATTCATGAGCCGGGGTAGTTTGTTCAGCTGTGTTCTTTCCTTTACAAAGCCAAGCCTTGATATCTCTTTCCTCATCTTCATCTTCCAATGGTGTATTAGACCGTACAAATGTACCCTCATAAACTATCTCAGGAGTAGCGGAAGATTTGTTGTGCTCACAAGGTCTCCCATAAGAATGAGGAGATAGGGGTAGAGATGCTAATGATAGAATGGGTTCCATTTGATATCCCCCATGCCTATTTCTATGATTATCAGTGTCTATTCCATATCTTTGAGCTTGGCATCGCAGATTTCTGTGTATTCTTTATTAGTTGGAATAATATTGTCAGCTGATTGAGTGAGAGCATTACAAGAAGAATGCATGCTAGTGGGAACGGTCACCTCCTCTCCTTGAAAATAAAACTTGATACACTAATGGTATGTAGAAGGAACCATTTGCATCTCATGGATCCATGGTCTTCCTAGAAAAATATTGTATGCAAGAGGAAGGTCTAGCACCTGATATATGACATCTCTTTCAACTGGGCCAACCCAAATGGGTAGCACAAATAGACCTTTAGATGTTCTCTCTTCCTCATCATAAGCTTTTATGGTAATTCTCTTATAGGAATCTATGCAATCCTTTCCATAATTTAGTTGATCAAGAAAATGAGCAGAGCAAATATTA
The DNA here is from genome assembly GCA_018584345.1 of Thuja plicata. Taxonomy (NCBI): domain Eukaryota; kingdom Viridiplantae; phylum Streptophyta; class Pinopsida; order Cupressales; family Cupressaceae; genus Thuja; species Thuja plicata. Next base: position 1,220,986 of record MU226713.1, on the reverse strand, counting down.
AGACCAGCACCATTATCAACGAGCACGCAGTGGACTAGCTGTTTGTCGATCATGACTTCTGTGCAGGGGAGCATTGTGCGGTGACTAATTGAGTGATCATATTCTTCAGAAAAGGATAAATAATGTGGCAAGGTCAAATGACCCACCATAGATTTAAACTAATCTAGATTGATATCTTTTGGGACATTAGCTTCAGTGAGAGCTTTGTCCAGAATCTGCCTATGAGCAGGCGAGATTTTCAATAGCTCAAAAATAGTTATCTGAGCATTGGTCCTTTGAAGATGATCAAGAATGATATAACCAGTAGTAGGAGGTGTAGGGACTGCCTTCATGGTCTTTTTGGTAGAACCAACAACAGTCTTATCCACGGTTTGTTTTGGCGCAGATGTAGCAGCAGGAGGGTTAGGACCCTTGATAGAGATTCTAGCGTTAGATCTTGTAACAACATTCTCACAATCTCGAGATGTTTCAGATTCAAATAATTGAGACCTAGGGCCTCTCAAGACAAATGGGGTTCTTTGTTTAGAAACATTCCCACTTCCCTTGCCAGTAAACATATTGCAATATTCCACTTCCACTGGTTCAATCATGTTGATCACATTATCGTAAGTGGTATTTGCATAATTAACTTTGGCATTATTATTCTGAGTGTGGGAGGATTCACCTTTCTCATGATGAGGAAAGGGATCTTTGAATGCTTGATGATCTGAATTCTTGTTATGATTCTCCACAATGATAACCTAGTTATTGATCAAATCTTGAACTTTATGTCATAATTAGAGACAGGTAGCAGTCTTGTGACCTTTGTTTTGATGGTAATCACAGTAAGCATTCTCATTCCACCAATGAGGTCTTGGTTGCAGATCATATAAATGTTTCTCCAAAGGAGCAAGGATCTGATTTTGCACCAAAGTTTTGAAAACCATATCAAGCGGTTCTCCCAGAGAGGTAAATTCACGCTTGGGTCACGCTGCCCTAGGTTTGTTGCCAGAAAATTTAGAAGGTTGTTGAGTATTGGTTGCAGCCTTTTCAATAGCTTTGGTTTCTTGTATACCCAAGGTGAGATTGAAGACCGGTTTTGAAGAAGTTGAATTCACATTATCGACCACCCCATCATTCACAACATCTCTATTTTTGTTGGAAAATTTCCCTTTTTCTTTGTTGGAAGATGAGGGATTTTTCTTGTTATCTTTATACAAGGTCAATTTGCCTTTTTTAACAATTAATGCTTCTATTCTCACAGCCTGTTTTATCATACTATTAAAGTTAAGGGGACCTTGAAGTTGGACTTTATACTCAAAATCAGGGGTGAGATTATCCAAGAATATATCAAGTTTCTCAGACTGGGGTATTTTGTGAGTGTACTTTGTACAAATTTGTCTCCATCTTTGGAGAAACATCAAGAATGGTTCCCCTTGCTTCTACTTAAGGTTGCAAAGATCCCTTATATTGACAAGATGCTGAATATTGTGAGAATAATGTTGTATACAAAGATTGGCAATCTCGTCAAAAGTTTTGATGCTAGTGGGTAGTCGTGAGAACCATTCCATAGCGAGTCCACCCAAACTTCATAGAAAAATATGCATCAAATATGTTTTATCATGTATAAAATCCATCGACAAGGCACCAAATTCTCTTAAATGATCTTGGGGATCAGTGGTACCTAGATACTTGTCATATTTAGGAAGCTCTACCCCTTTGGGAAAGGGTGGCATAACAATGCTCCTATCAAATGGAAAAGGACATATACTTTCCATTGTGAACTGTTGCATAGGTTTGTCCTTATCTTTCATAAGTTGGCTGATTTGACCTTGCATGTCTTGAATTATCTTATGCAATTTGGAGATTTCAGTTTCCTCTTCTTTACCGATAAGCGTTTCCACTTGGAAGTTTGTGGGTAATTTGACCCCTTGATTCGCTAAATCTAGAAAGTATTTTTCTTTCTCTTTTGCAAGGAGTATCTCCATCATTTTAATAAGAGCTTTATTAGACTTTGTTGCGTCTATGTCATTTTTAGTTATTGGATCATCTTCATTGCCATGAATTTCATAAATGCTCTGAGTCTGATCTTGACCCTAGTGGTGCTCTTCTCCTTGATGACCTTGTTCATGTTGAGATTGGTCATGACCTTGTGTGTAATCAAAAGGAGACATCATGTTGTTAATGTGAGATTGTTCTATGTGCACTCCTTCAGTATGAGAGTGAGGACACGTAGCCGATGTGCTCTTGGGTGAATCAAAAGGATTGACATGTGAAAAAGGATCACTAAGGCAACAAGGGTCATTAATAGGATCGACCCAAATAGATGACTTCTTGTAGCCTTGTTGGCTTCAGAGAAATGGATTACGATGATCTTGAAACAATGAATTAGAACAAAACTGAACCACCGGCTTCGGATTCAGACTCAGGTCTACACTAAATGGGGAAGAGGAATGTGATGATCCCTCTTGATTATCAACTTGAATAATGGGTTCAGAATGACCTTTTCCTTGATCATCAGGTTTACCTCTAGCTACTCTAGAACCATGTATGGGAAAAATATTACCGCTCCTAGTCGTAATAGGCATAGACGAAGCTGATACAAGAGGAAACTTAAGATCTGATTCAGAACTCTGTCTCTAGAGGTATCTAAAAAAAAAGAGGTAATAGGCTAGAACAGCCAAGGTGTGAGATGCACCCGACATGAATCGTCAGAGGTATGGCTAGAACAGCTAAGATATGACTATCGTGTTGCAAGGTAAAAAAAACACAAGAAAATAGGATGGAGACAAAGAGACAAGACAAGTTTTAGTATGAATCAGTCAGTTTGCAACTTGAAACAACTAGTTTTAGTCTGTAGACAATGAGGGAACAAGAAATCAAATCCCAAACAAGAGGCAGATAAGGAAGATAAACAAACTCAGTTTTCAAGATAAAAACTAGATTTTGAGACACAGTGAGAACTATTCTCTAACAAGATTTATAGGCTTAGGATAGTTTTAAGATGATACAAATCAACAATCTCCATTTCAAGGTGACAAGCACTCATTTAAAAACATGAAGTTTCAATCAAGTAGTGATGCAAACAATAGTCATAAACAATTCCACCAAGGACAAAGCAACTTGGTAGAAACATGGGAGTCTTTGTTTGATGATAGTATGGACAGTTTAAGACTCTAAAATAGAAATTCAGTTATCCCTACAAAGAAAATTGGTTGAGAAGACAAAATCTATGCCCTGTTGTCTTATGTGTATGCGTGCACCTCACACAACAGTGTCACCCTCAAAAGAGTACCCATGTTTTTGGTGTTTCCAAGGACTAAGTATATATGTTCGAAGGTTACCCTTAAATAGGGGCTAGCATCATATACCACTTCAAACATCCAGGTGCATACCTATGTCAAGAATCTAGGGGAGAGATTCTTCCCTCTCCCTGCACACAGATTATGTCTCCTTTCGGAGGTGAACCAGGTACACATCTAACTAAGAGAGTGTTTAATAGGCTTCCATTCAAAATAACCTCTAGTGCCTCTAATATAGAGCTGGGGCCTCGCATCCACACCAAGACTTGTAAGTCACACACCCTTGCAAGCAAGGCAGGGAGTAGTGCCGCTCAGTATGACAAACAAGGTTTCTCATGATGATAGTCAAAATCAATGAGAAAGAAGTTACTATGGATTTGGAGTCTTTAGACTACAAAAAAGAAGAATTTATTAGAGTGAGGTGGAATCACCAGAAAAAGGTGTGTACTCACTTGGGTCATTCCCAGAGGTTCAACTTCTGGTAGGCCCTCTAAAGGTGACTCAACTTGGTTTGGATTCAAGAGTTTGATTTTCTGATTCTCTCAATGAGAGAAGAGCATACTTCTCTACCTTGGCACCTCACCCAAACACATCAAGCATATTCATCACTAAGATAGTTTCACTCCACCAAATCCACAAGTCTTTGGGTTTTTGATTCTCTCAAAGAGAGAAGAGCATAGTCCCCTAACAAGTAGAAGTGCTAAAGATTCGCTATCTTGCTTTGCTTCCCCAAGTATCCGTCATGCTAGCAACATCTGGGTCTCAGGTTTATTCATGGGCATCACTTCCATGTAATGAAGATCCTATTCCCCTACTTTGCTATTGGGATCCTTACGAAATTTTAACAAATCCCTATTTAGACTATGTGAATGAAAAACAATAAACAAACATGATGTTTTAATTACGCCTTTGACTATCATCCTGCAAGTAAACTGTTAGAAAGTTTTGATCTTTGGCAAGCAAACCTGCAAACCACTGTTATGCTACAACAGAAACTAGAAACAAAAAAATTAGAGCAGAAAATAGATGTCAGAATAGACAAATAACAGATTAAAAATTCTAAAATTTAAATGCATGTCTGTCAAAGTTTGCGTGAGCAAGTTCTTTGACACACATGAGAAAGTACTTCGATGTGTGCGAGCTTTCTATTTTCTTGCGCGAAAGAGTGCTACAAAGAGAAAAAATTTGTGCAGATCGACGCAAAACTTTGCATGAGACTCTATACCAGGGTTGTACAGACGTATGACAGAGCTCCCAAAACAGAGTAAAAAGTTCAAAAATGAGGCCAGAAATCATTTTTTCTGCCCCACGGTGGGTGCCAAAATGTGTGAGCTTGAATGTGACCTCTAAATCATGCACAAACTCAGCATGGTCTTTACTCAATTGTTCAATTTACAAAGACAAAAATGAATTGTTTATCCTGCAAACTCAATTGAAATGACTTGCTACCTCCTAATTAGTTGTGGATGTCGATTTTACCCTCAGAATGAGAGCCAACAACCTGACCATTGCTAACACGGAGGATTTCTAGAATATGAGAAAAGATTAAATTTCCATTTATTCTATGAATGAGATTGCAACTAATCTATGAAAGAAAATTTCTCTTAGTCTATGAAATTAAATTGCAACTAATCTAGAAATGAATTGCAACTAGTCTATGGAAGCAAAATGCAACTAATCTAGAAATGAATTGCAACTAGTCTATGGAAGCAAAATGCAATTAATCTAGGAAAAGAATATTCTCTTAATCTAGAAATGAAGTGATTTTAAACTCAAAAAGGAATTACATTTAAACGAGAACTTAAATTGCCTTTTACTAGAGAGCTTGAAAGAATCAAATTGATATGTTAGACATGTAAATGAATCATAAATGAAATCAACATATCTTTAATTCCAATTGAAACTAGCCTAATTATGCAATTTTAATCTTAAAAGCATGAAAGAAATTAAATGCAAAATTGACTGTAGATTTGATGCTCTCCAAAATCATCCTCTCTAATGAAGAAAAGGAGGTCCAATTTATAGAAAACCATGGAAAGAGAGTGAAGAGTTTCTTGAAAAGAAACAGTTGTCTCTTCATTCTCTTTTGAGACAAAAACACAAAGATTATTTAAATAAAAGGGTGGATTATTGCCATATAAGTGTCCTTTAACATGGAATTATGGAATTCTTTTTTGAGGATAATTCATCCGATAATTAAATAACCTTTCAATTCCTTTTATGTATATTAGCTAAAGGGGGTGGAATTGATTTAATTAAAAGCACTTAAGACTTTAGAATTAAATCGATTAATCATAGGGGTTTTTAGCTAATAAACTTTGAGAATTTAGGAATTAAATATAATGTCAAATTTATGCAAATTTGGGTTTTCTGTATTTGAAACTCAGTCAATTAAATTCAATTAGGAGAAGAATTTGCCTAGTACAATAGGACTTTGAAGATGACAAAATGCACCAAAATTGATTGGATTATAAGGTGCCAATTTTGGGGTGTTACACCATCATCTCAATTGCATAATACACTTGACATAAAATCTCTTGATGATGTAGGAGGTGCTTGAAGACCACATTCCTAAAAAAAAGTGTTCATGTGCAAAGTACAACAAACATGACGATATATATCATAATGCATGGAAAATTCAATATCTACCCTGCAACAACATGTAGTGCGCACATGATTAATCTTGATGTAAAAGGGTTTTGTCATTTCAAAAAATATTTGACTAATTTTAATTTGAGGAAACCTTTGGAGGAATCTTTAATAAAATTTTGTTTGTGCCATATCCAAAAAGTATTTTGGATGTGGCATACGATTTGTAGATCCGATTCTCATCCTAACAATGTCTCTTTGGTTTGGTGAAACCCTTGTGTTTTCATGCCAAAACTTTTCAATTAATGATCTTAATGCAACAATGACAACCTTGTCCTTGTGTGGGAGTCTACCCGAGAATGAACAAAGAGAATTAGTGTTTGGATCTATTAGGGATTTTTCTTGTATGAACCACAATGCTTGAAATGTCTATGTGAACCTTGTACCTTCTACTCCTGATTCAGAGACAAGAAAAGCCTAATTGCTAAGGACTGGATAAGGTCCTTCTTCATTTTTGAGCTCCACAAATACTCAGGCAGGTTTTACCTTTTAAGATGTCTATTAACACAGTATTTGTTGATGTGGACACTGGTTAGCTATGTACCTTTATTAGAGCAACTTATGAAGTATCTTGCTGATGACCAAGCATAACCACAAACAAGATATTACCATACAAACCATAGTTATTAACATAACAATAACCAGTGATACAAGGATTCTCATCCTTCTTCCTTTTATTTATAGGAGGGGTAACCTAGTTGATTCACTCTTCAAGGAATCAATAACATGGACTGTGTCCTGCTGACAGAGGTCTTTAAACAAGTTTAGCTTATATGTTCTTAGTAACAGAGTGTTTAAATTGATTTGGTTTTGATAACTTGGAATATCTGAGACACAGATAGATAATCAGAATGTTTTCTGAACCAGTGCCTATCCTTAAGGCTGCAGAGTCAATAATAAGCATAGAAATCACAAAAACAACATACACTGAACTGCCTTACAGCTCAAACAATTAGGATAGATTGCCTTACAAACTATCCTGTTACCTCCAGACCACTGTATCAAATCCTTAACAAAGTAGTATGCTTCTTGAAATCATTCACAACATTTAATTCTCTCCTTGAGAGAAACTTGTAAACAATTAAATGGTTACCTTATAACCAGAGT
>MU226713.1:1149646-1210566 GCA_018584345.1 Thuja plicata | reverse complement strand
TATCCCTAGTACTCTACACAGGGCATAGGCATTGTATTTGATATAAAAATGTAGGTCCTTATAATAATAAGGATAGGGTTCAGCTTTAGGACCTACATAATCTCTTAACTCTTTTGGCATGTGCTTCCTCAACAAGCTTCTTGCCACACCAGCCTTGGTACTATATCTTTTTTCTTGCTTCTTCATGTCAATTTTGGTTGACATGGTACTGAATAGACCAAAATCTTGCATAAAAGAATTCCTATTTAATATCAATAAGGCAGTGCCATCCTCTCTTTTGATGGTCTTAGTTAGGGCATCATAATGGTTCTCTAGGTCTAGAAATAGGTCAACATCTAGAAACACATCAGGCACTAATAACCTACCCAAACCAGATATCCAAGGGTTTGAAACAGGGATAGGTTTATCAGAATTGTTATAAAAATATGAAAAAAGAGAGAAACCTGTTGTTCCCGGGGTTGAAGCATCTCTGATGTTCTTGAACTCATCCTTAAAAACACCAGCAACAATCTTCCTATTCTGTGTTGAACCTGGCAGAAGCTGTAAAAATTCATCTGAGAAGCTAGGTTTTCCTTTTTGCTCCTCTCCACTGCCTCCACTTGTAGAAGCCATGCTCACAGCTCTACTCATCTTTGCAAAAAATTTGATTCACTACCTAGAATGATATTGAAACAAATCTAAATTCCAATATCAACTGTCTGTTCTGAATGCAATTCTCTGTAACTTTAGAAATTTCTTATCACTTGAAAACACTGCAACTTCTTTGAATATTTCTTTTTCGCTGAAAATAACAACTTGGATCTGAAATCTAAAAATTTGGTGAACAAGAATGAATGCACGATCCTTTGTTTATAGCCATTTTGATTCAGATTACATGGCTCATGATTCAGAAACGTCAGTTCTGCCATTAAGTTACCATGCCGTGAGCGTTCAAAAACCTAGCCGTAGTTGCACGAAGTTGACAGAAAATTGAATTTGAAATTATGAATATTTGGCGCAATCATCAAACATTTAAGATAGCTGACATGGAATCTTCTGATTTGTCCTCTATCATACATCTCAGCTACCTTTTGTGCACGGTAATCAAAATTCATGTATCTGATTGGCCGCCGGGTGATTCATTCTGTCACGTCAACTACTTGGCGCCGCACTTTAGATCTTGTTATTTAGCGACCTCGCGACCACGTTGAGTCTGTTTGTCACGAGCACCTTTTCTTAATCCTGGTTTAATCTCAAGATTAGGCGACAATGAACTTTCTTTACCTTGGCTGACCCAAGTCCCTCAGGCAATAAGGCGACTACAGTGAAATCAAAGTCGCATGGGGTTAACACTAACTCACCATCTTTCTCCAGACTTGGCAACAAACCGTTACCTTTTTACCTTTTCATGATCATTTCTTTGGTCGCTTAGTCGGGAGATCATTTATCTTACCTTTAACTCAAAGCATGTGCTCATTTTGTGTTCACAGCGACTTCGCGACATACCTTAATCGCCTAGTTGGGAGGAATTTTTCCCTGGGGCACTTTCTTCTCCAGATAACGTGACCACCGTCAGATCTCTTTATTTCTTCATCGAACGGCTATCGTTTAATCGCTTAACATCTCTTCATGCCCTTAAGTCATCTGGAGACTCTGCGACTAAAGGTAAACATACCTTAGTCTCTTTATTGCGTGATCCATTTCCTTCCTCAAGCGATCACCCGACAACCATTCATCCTATGACAGATGTCATCTATTCTTTTGTCCACTTAATTTACACTGGAGAGCTGAGTCATTATTCCTGTTCTGGCGACATCCCGACTGAAGGAAGTCACTAACATCAAATAGTTAGTCGCGGGATCGGGGCTGTTATCCCTTAACTATCATTTCATCATGAGACCACGCGAGTGAAGAAATACTTAACTGCTTGCCATGACCTAATCTAGCGACCATGCGACATGAAGTGAATCGCAAAGTCTGATGACTTTTCTTCGACCTTTTGACTTCTCTCGCGATCACCCGACTGAGTAGTGGGTCCCAATCATTATAAAGCTTATAAAATGAGTTCAAGCGACAACCCGACTTAAGTGAAATCGCTAAGTCTCGAGACATTGAAGGAATATTCAGTTTTATAACGAGACTACGTGACACAAGGCAAAAGCGAAGTCGGGAGATGATTTTAGCATATTCGATCTTGGTAATGCGATAAGGCGACCTAACTTAAAGAACATGTCTTAAAAGACTTTAAAAAGGTAACGATGAAATATAAAGACATGGCCTAGGGTTTTAAAATGCATCGTTTTAACACTTGGATACTAGGGTTTTTCAGGGTTTATGCAATTTTGACAAGGTTTAAGTATGAAGACCTGAAAATTTTCATAAGGCAGGACAAAGAACAAGGCAAAGCAGCAAAAATAGGAAAGACAACCAACAGGATCCTCAATTTTGTCTCGCCTTTGTAAAGCTCTTTGTAATGTTGATCTACCTATCCTTAATGACTTACTTGTTTTCCTTACTATATGAGATTTTTTCATTTCTTTTCCCATTATAGTTGATGTGAGGACACGTCGTGTAACATTAGCATCTTTACTGTGTGATTTTGAACCAATAGATTAGTATGCATTGAATAGATTCTTCACAATGTTTCTCTCAGTACTGTTTTCAGATGTTCTCAACCCCACAATTTTCATTGTCTCTCTAAATTTCAGATTCTTAATCATTTCAACAACTACTTGACATCTTCCACTTTGATTTAATTTTTCAAAATAGTTATTCCAAATATTTTTAACAATTCTTCTACAATTTCTTTCCAACATTTTATCATGCATTGGCCTCAAAATATTTACATCAATGTCAATTAGAAACTTTGGATTTCTAAGAATTATTCTAGGAGGTGTTAACACAGTTGCATGCTCTACATTTTCATTAGATGAATTAGGTGCATCTATCCCCATCATTTCAATTGGTGTATGTTGATGATTTTCATTTTCATTATTTGCATTTTTTTCATTAATGACATCGAATTGAAATGGTGCATTTGTCACATTAACATTAACATCAACATTTTCATCACTTACATTGCTTGCATTTGGTGTTGTACCTTGTCATATTCTCCTCATGCGCTCCCTTTGTCTTTCCTTTTCTGTCTCTCATTGCTCAATTGTTCCTCTTCTGTTCTTTCCCATTGTTCGTATTGGATGGACCGTACGAATAATATCATGGACATAGAATAACATGTGAACATCAAATACAAAAAATAAGAATAAATTAACCATTTTCTTGAAATGAGAACTTACAATGATAAAATAACATTAGAAAAACAAATAAAAAATACAATTTTAAATCATTGCAAAGAAAAACATGCAAAAAAAGTGCAAACATGTCTATTCCTGGCGTAAAATAACAAAAAACAGATGTGGGACCTCTAAACAACTTGCAATGATTATTTTAAGACCGTTGAACCAAACAAAGCTCCTAATTCAACATAACCTGATCGGGTTATGAGAACATAATGGCTCTGTGTTCCTAATTACTCAGAACCCAATCGGGTTCTGAGAACATAATGACTCCATGCTCCTAGTTATTCAGAACCCGGTCGGGTTCTTAAAAAATAAGAACAAAGGAGGATTGTGAGAGAGAAACAAAGTAGGGGGAGGGATATAGGGAGGGATTGAGAGAGAGAGAGAGAGAGAGAGAGAGAGAGAGAGAGAGAGAGATTAATCCTAAGCTTATAATTAGAGTTGGATCTATTTCTCTAGAAGGAAAGAATAATACTAACAATGTACTACTTGTTGATGGACTTAAGCATAATCTGTTGAGTGTTGGACAACTAGTGGACAGACGTTATCAATTGAAATTTATTGATGGGAAATTTTCTATCAGAATTAAATCCAGAGACTTCATCGCATCTAGTATTAAATCTAGAGGTAATTTATTTGAATTGAATACATCTAAAGCTTCATGTTTTATTGCGAAGGTTGATGACAGTTGGTTATGGCATAGAATACTTTGTCATGTTAACTTTCATAAAATTGTGAAGGAAAGTATGAAAAATGTTGTAAGAGATCTACCTAAGATTGTGAAACCATCTAACACTATGTGTAGAGAATGTGTAATGGGGAAGTAGACTAGAAGTATTTTTAAAATAAAATCATATTCAGCAAAAAGGAAGTTGGATCTGGTACATACAGATCTGTGTAGTCCAACAAGAGCAAGATATTATTATGGTGAGAGATACTTTATACTTTTTGTTGATGACCTTTCTAAAATGATGTCGGTTACATATTATAGAGAAAAATGTGAGGCATTTGAAAAAATCAAGTTATTCAAAGCAAAAGTTGAGAATGAATCTGGTTTGAAGATATAATTGTAAGATGAAAAATTATGGAGGGTTTAAGATAGGGTTTTGAACAATGGGGATTTTCCCATAAAAGAGACCATATGCCACATTTAACCACTTAAATTTAATTGTAATGATAAGGAATATAGATCTTGAAATGTTTGCAAAGGAGAATGGAATACAATACATACCTCTGAAAAAGAATATATTAAAAACCTTGTCAAATGGTCTCAGAAACTATCAATTTCCATGTTCCTGAAATGAAACTGTGAGATCTATAAAACCAATAAATCTTTATCTTTTCTAAGTTAGGTCAACCTTGACATTTTTGTGGGGGCACAATTGCACCCCAAAATGTCAACCTGTACCTATACTGCTCCGATGGAAAATTTGTTCATGGATCCCGTAAGTTGGCTGAAAAGGGTACCCAAATCTAATCTAAAATTTGCTTTCCTATACTTGTACCTACAAGAAAAATGGTTTTTTTTTTTTGGGGAGAGGTTTTCCTTTGTCAAACCCCGATTTTAGAATTAACCTTAAAATATAATTGAGATTTCAGAGATAAACAAAGTAAATGAAAAAATTTGCCTTTCTTGTATAGAAACCCTTGTGGTGGATTCAATCCTTGGATCCACAAGTATGGATGTGCCAAATGGATGTAGAATGTAGAATGTAGGATGTATAAAATTCATTGCTTGTAGATCTTCAACACCAATCTTAAATGGATCTCGGAATAGGAAGAGGCTTGCATGGATGTGGATGGACAAATCTTCAACAAGAGGGCTCCATAGAGATTGAATCCTTCAATGACTACTAATGGATCTCCTTGATGAATTAGATAGTTGAATTCTTGAAGGTAGATGATTTCTTCAATAGATTATCCTTCATGTGCATAAGTGATCATGTTCTTTCATGTCTATGTCTTATTCAATTCTTTCTTCTTAGAGAAAATGAGAGGAGAAAGCTTCCTTATATACAAATACAAGGACAATCTTCTAGAGAGGCCTACATAGGAGAGTTAAATTCCAATTAGGCCTATACCCCTAGAAGTGAACCTATATTAAATATAATTTCAAGGGTTGTTACTTTGGAGACCAAAATAGACAACCTAGAAGTGGAAGTTAAATATTTCCAAAGCCCGACATTCAGAAACCTTGGGATCCTAAAATTTGGACTGTGGGTCAAGATCAAGGTCGACCTTGACTTAGGTCACAGCCGAGGTCGACCTTGTCCTAGGTTAGGGTCAAGGTCAACCTTGACATAATTTAGGGTCAAGGTATACCTTGACCTAGGTTAGGGTCTAGGTTGACCTTGACCTATGTCAGGGTTGAGGTCGACCTTGACCAAGAAGGTTGACCTTGACCTTGAAGTCAAGAATCTCAGAACCATAGAGTAGGGTGCTAGAAATAGGTCAGAGAGAAGTGGAGAATGGGGAAAAATATGGGGAAAGGCTAGATCCAAGTCAAAGACCCCTTCAAGGTGTTTGACATGACCCCAAACCACTTACTTGGAGGGATAAACCAGTAAAAAATGGAAGTGCTTCCATTTTTTGACAATACATTTAGCCCCCACTTTAACAAGAGTCTGGACTCGATGCAAACTCTTGGTAAAGGAGATCTCAAAGAAAAGATAATCTTATTGAAATCAAAGGGAAAAAAGAAATCCTCAAGCCCCCAAGGACTCAAGTCTTTGTCAACCCCAAGATTATAATAAGAGATACGTCACCAGTCAAAGAGAAAGAGAGAGGGGGGTGGCTAGTCTGCCCAGTAAGATGCTTGTATCTCACTGTGAACCACAAAAATGATATGATGTACCACCAAGCGAGCACTTGATAGTCACCCCATAAAGTTGTGCACCTTTTGACAGCTTTATGAATGTATTTAGTGCATCTTCTAATGTATTTTATGAAGTACCCATAGATCCATATCCTCATGTCACCATGGAGTAAATTTGTAAAATGCATATCTCTTGAAGATTTAGCAACTTATGTGTGTTACCTTCCGAGGATTTAGCTTATTTAATTGTAATTGAATGTGTATCTCTTTAGGATTTAGCATCTTATGTGCATTACCTTTAGAGGATTTAGCATGCTAAAAAACAAAAGGTTAGAATAAAAATACATAATATAGAACGAGGAATGTTGTATATATGCCCCCTCCTTAAGATGACAAAATACATACTATTTTGACATGTTAAGGAAAGAAAAAAAACAAGGATAAAGCCTTTTTCAAAATTGAGATAATATCCATAGACAACACCCTGTCCAAGCCAAGAAGGTCATAGCTCCTATGAGGCCATGGAAGGGAAAAATGCAAAGAGATATCATGCAAGAAGTGAAAAAGTAACCCTTGGGAGGGATAGCACACTATTTAGTTTCCAAGGTGAGAGATTTATAAACCATGGAAACCCAATATCAGAAAATGAAATAGGTGATGATCAAGGACATAGATCCTCAATGCCAACCAAAATTTTCATGTATGATTGAATATCACATAATAGATAGATACTACTTAACTAAGGGAAAAGTGGATCCCAAAAATATAGAAAAGAAGGAGATGGCATCCTTGCCCCCCAAGTGTAGGAACAAGAATGAAAGGGGACCTATTATATTACCCACAACACTATGCAAGACAACAAGCCCCCAAATATCAGGCTAACATTGTTTACATAATCTGGAGCTCCATAATAGGAACATAGATGTTATTTAGAGAAAATAGGATTGAAATATAACCCATTGCCACATGTTAAATAAATAACTTTACTATCGATGAGATGCCTAATCTTATAATGTAAATCTTGACATTGATTAGTAGAGTGATCATGAAATCTATGATACAAACAAAAAGGAAGAGGTTTCAAGTGTGGACTATGTTTCTTTTTTCATTTAGGTCTAGTAATCATCTTAGCATGAAGGAGTTTAGGAAAAATAACTTGTTCAAATTCCTTCATAGGTTCATCATGTTTTGAAGTGTTATTTGAGATATTGGTAACATTTATGTGTTGTTGAGAATTAAATCCCAATCCATAAGAACGCTCATGCCCCCCATTTTGTAAGGGCATTTTAATTCCCTGACTATGCTTACCACATCCTTGACCATGGAATCCTTGTTTAACTAGTAAATGATAACCAGGAGCATAAGGAGAAGGCATATTAGGAGTCAATGGAACTTCAGTAGTAACTATGTCATCACTAGTAGGTTTGACAGATTCATAATGGGTAGAAGTAGTGAAAAAATTATTACGAAGGGTATTAGAAGTAGAAGTAAAATCTCGTTGTTCAAACTCTCTTTGTTGCTTCATAAAATCAAGATAAAAAACCTTATACTCTCCATTAAAGGTACGACTAAAATCAAAGGTTCCCCAATCATCTTCAGGAGGAGCATTAGAGGAAGAAGGCTTACTATTAGGAATAGGATTATTGTGGGTTTGAATATTCAAACAAGTATTTGGCCCATCATTCACATGAAGTGTATACACCATGTTATTGTGAATAAAACTGACTTTACAGTGAAGGGTAGATGGAACAACATGCATCTAATTCAACCAAGGTCTACCCAAAAGGAGGTTATAATTAAGAGGTCCATGCATAACATGAACAGGAGTATTTAGGATGACCAGAACTACTTTGACATGTAAGGTAATGATTCCCAAAGTGTTCTTATCAATGTTATCAAAGCCATGTACAAGATTATTATCAGGTTAAATAGTTGAAAGATCATCTTTAATCGCTTTGAGTATGCCCATGCTACAAATATGAAGCCCAGATCTATTATCAATCAAATTCCTATGAATTATACTCTTATTGATAGTAACAACAACCATAAGAACATCATATTGATTCTATAGTTCTTTAGAAGGTAAATCATTTTGAGTAAATACAATGTCAGGAGGACCTTGGGTAGCATGCATGCACTGTAAGAAGGTATTGATGTTCTGTTCATTAGGAGGTCGACTGGGAAGAGTTTCTAGAGATTTTTGCAAGGCTTCAAGGTAGGTAGGTGAATTTTGAAGAAGCTCCCATAAAGAAATCTTAGCAGGGGTATAGCACAATTAGTTTATCAAATCATACTCTTTGCTAGGAAGATAAGGTGGAGGAGGAAGAATGGGTTGAGAAGGTGATAAAGAAGTAGGAACCACCAGATTAGGTTGAGTGTTACTCCTTGTATTATAATCATGTGAAATGGAATCCTTTTTATCAAATAAATCCAATGGATCCCTAGGTTTACCCTTTATAGTAATGTGAGGACAACCTTTAATAGTCAACAAGGGTTTTGGATAAATCATGTTAGTTGTCTCAACACTAAGAATAGATTCACAAGAAGGACACAAAGAAGACATCCTAGGAGGAGATGAGGTAGGACCTTGATTCTCCATAAGATCGTTACTAAGAGGGAGATAATGAAGGGAACTCATATCCTTATCCACTAATGCCTCATCACTAGAAGGAATCCCAAATGGAGGTAAAGAATCTATAATGTCTTCTTCTTTCTCTAAAATATCTGCATATGGGGAGTGTGTTTTAGAAAAAGAGTCACCATCATATATGAATATGTCATCCATTAATAAATCACCCTCTTGTATCAAGGCATATTCATGAGGACGGGATAAATCAATGTCTTTATCCAATGGTTCATCCCAACAAGTAGAATCATCCACAATGGCTTCGTGAGGAAGAGAGTAATCAACATCCAAATCCAATGGTTCATCCCGAATAGGAGGATTATCATCCCAATCAATAAATCACCTTGTAGGAGCACCATAAATCACTAAAGCTTGATCCCTAAAGGGGAAAAAAGGTAAATTATATTCTAAAGTAGGCTCATAGAAAAGACATATATGAGGAGAAGAATTAATATCAATCCTCAACTCCTCTCCATAAAGAGAAAGATTAAAGTCACATTCTTTCTCTAATATATCCTTACAAGGTAATACAAGAGAGGACAAAGCAACATCACACACACTAAATGAAGTCTTTCTAGGTGTATCAATGTTTTAAATAGTGTAACATGAAGGTAACCATGCACACACCCTATGGTAAAGGTCATTTGAAGATTTTGTAGAGAATGAAATAGGAATAGGATCCATGGTGATCTTATTCAAACAATTTTCATCCTCACTTCCATGTACCTCATTAGGGGATCTGTCCTCTTTTGCAACAAAAGCCTCATCAAAGTATTCAAAACAAAAATCATACATGTTGAACACAAAGTAACATTACAAGCATGAAAATGTAAATGTTTTTTGTATTTTTAAATAAGTTTGTGACATTTTATTTTTGACATATAAATGCAAGAACATAAAATAAATATAATTACAAATTCATGTAAGATCTAACATAAGATGAAAATCTAACACCAAAAAGAAAGAGTTGTCTTTCTCGGGTTCACCAATATTTAAGAGGGAAAATTATTGAGGCCTTAAGATAGGGTTTTGAACAATGGGGATTTGGACATAAAAGAGACCCTATGCCGCATTTAATGACTTAAATTTTATTTTAATGATAAGGAATGTAGATATGGAAATTTTTGCAAAGGAGAATGGAATAAAATACATACCTCCGAAAATGAATCTGCTGAAAACCTTGTCAAATGGTCTCAAAAACTATTGATTTTCACGTTCCTAAACTAAAACTATGAGATCTACAAAACCCATAAATATTTATCTTTTCTAAGTTAGGACCTTTTTGCAGGGGCGCAATTGCACCCCAGAATGTTGACCTTGACCTGCACTGCTCTGACCAAAAATCTGTTCGCGGATCTTGTTAGTTGGCTAAAAAGGGTATCTGAATCTGACCTAAAATTTGATGTCCTATACTTGTACCTACAATAAAAATGGTTCTTTTGTTTGGGGGGAGGGGTTTTCCTTGGTCAAACCTCAGTTTTGGAATTAACCTTGAAATATAATAGAAATTGCAGAGATAAACAAAGTAAATGAACAAATTCACCTTGCTTGTATAGAAACACTTGTGGCATATTCGAATCCTTGGATCCAGAAGTATGGATGTGCCAAATGGATGTAGAATGTAGAATGTAGGATGTAGGATGTAGGATTTCTCAAAACAATTTCTTTTAGATCTTCAACATAAATCGTGAAAGGATCCTGGAATAGGAAGAGGTTTGCTTGGATGTGGATGGAGAAATCTTCAACAAGAGGGCTCCATAGAGATTGAATCCTTCAATGGCTACAAATGTATCTCCTTGATGAATTGGATGCTTGAATTATTGAAGGTAGATGATTGCTTCAATATATTATCCTTCATGTTCATAAGTGATCATGCTCTTTCATGTGTATGTCTTATTCAAGTCTTGCATCTTAGAGAAAATGAAAGGAGAAAGCTTCTTTATATACAAATCTAGGGCACAATATTCTAGAGGGGCCTACAAAGGAAAATTAAATTATAATTAGGCCTATACCCATAGAAGTGGACCTATATTAAATATAATTTCCTGATTCATTACTTTGGAGACCGAAACAGCCAACCCAAAAGTGGGAATTAAATATTTCCAAAGCCTGAAATTGGGAAACCTTGGGATCCTTAAATTTGGACCGTGGGTCAAGGTCAAGGTTGACCTTGACCCAGGTTAGGGTCGAGGTATACCTTGGAATAGGTCAGGGTAGAGGTTGACCTTGAACCAGAAGGTTGACCTTGATCATGGAGTCAAGAAACTCAGAATCACAGAACAGGGTGCCAGAAACAGGCCGGAGAGAAGTGGAGAATGGGGCAGAATAGGGGGAAAAGCTAGATCCAAGTCAGAAACCCATTCAAGGCATTTTAAATGACCCCAAACCACTTACTCAGAGGGATAAACCAGTCCTAAATGGAATTTATTCCATTTTCTAATGATAAAATAATGTTTGAGATCAAATAGAGGTGGTGAGTTTACTTCAGATTTGTTTAATACATACTACAAAGACCATGAAATATTTAGATAGATATATGCTCCTAGGAAACCAAAATAGAATGGGATAGCTGAGGGAAAGAATAGAAATTTTTTGGATGCTTCCAGAACTATTTTTCTAGAAGGTAATGTAGACAATAACTTATTTTTAAGAACTGGTAAAGATGGAATACTAATCATAGAAGTTTTTGTTGATGATATCATTTTTGGAGGCAATGATAAAATGAGTAAAAAGTTACGTAAAGAAATGGAAGACAAATTTGAAATGTAAATAATTGGTGAGATGAATTTTCTTCTTGTTTTGCAAATTAATTACAATAAGAGTGGTATTTTTAGATCTCAGACCAAGTATCTTAAGGAAATGTTGAAGAAGTTTGGAATGGACGATTGTAAACCTGTTGGAGCACCCATAGTCACTGGTTAAAAACTTACTAATAATGATGTAACCAAAAGTGTTTTTAAAAAAAAGTTCATATCAATTATTGGAGGTCTACAATATCTAACTCACACTAGACCAGATATTTCCAATGCAGTTGGAATTGTGGCAAGATATCAAGAATCCAAAAAAGACACATCTTGTTGCTGGGAAAATAATTTTAAGATACTTGAAAGGAACAATAGAATATGGATTATGGTATGAAAAATCAAATGACTTTATTTTACAGGTGTATACTGATGCTAATTGGGCAGGTAATGTGGATGATAAAAATAGTACTGATGACATGTAACTGATTGAATGTTAGAAGATATTAAGTTGATGATCATGCAAGACATTAAATCAGTTAATGTATTGTATTGTCATTGATGTCAACTTGATATAATATTTATGGTCATGGAAATCCTCCCAAATAATTCAAAGAACCAATGAATCAAGGCTATGCTATCAGTAATGCATACAAGTCAAGTATTCACAAAGTGACTGAATACACCAATGGAGTGCACACTGACAGTCAGAGTAAAAGAGTAGAGTAACAATGTTACCCGATGAGTTAATGCACAATATTAATGATGAGAAAAGTCACAGTGTTTCCAGATGAGAAAAGCACAGAGTAACCCAAAAAAAATAATTAGAGTTTTTCCCTACGGAAAATACAATGATGAAGATTCCAATGACAATTGAAGTTACACCGACGTAACAAATATTTATCACCAATGACTAAATGAAGTGTTGACCGATATAACAGAGAGTTCAAAAATGACAAAACACTTAGCTTTCAAGAGCTATAAATAGAATTAACAGATACTTATCATTTTTTTAATTATCTAGATAAAGCCAAAGATAAGTAATTGATTTAAAGCTGATTTGTCCAGCTGGCAAGAAGATCTCTTTGAGATAAAACAAGAGTTTTCTTTAATCTATTGGCAAGAATTATGGATCACGCTAAGAATCAAGAAAGCCAAGAAAAGGTAAATTATGTCTATAAAGAGACAAACCCAATTCATTACGAATGGGTGTGTGGGGTGAAAAAGAGAACGCGAAAGATACAAAAGAAAATATGAAGGAGAAGAAGTCTTCGTTCAGTCCTGATCAATAATCTAAAGAAAGATCTAGATTCTGCAGACACCAATGAATAGTGAGACAACATCACAGAGCAGAACAATGTGGAGAAAAGGTATAGAATTGATTATATTGATTAGAGAGGTAATGGAATAATAATAGATTTGAAAATCTACAATTGAGTTGTATGTATGAACAGGTCATTAGTGTTTCAGTTTAACCATTGAAGCATCAAGTCTCTTAACTCAGAAGGACTTAAAAGTCTTTTATAATTGAGATACATCCCAAGGAGTATAAAAAGTTTGATCATGAAAGTAGCATTAGATATGCCCGATACCTATTGACAGGCTAAGTGAGTGTTTGATCAAGGATGGTAGCATTAGATGCCAGATACTAGGTGACAAACTATCTTGTAAATCCTCTAACAAGGTCACACCTAATAGTGTGCTTGTAACCTTTAACAGGGTTGGCTCCTAATAGAGATCACTTTAGAAGAGTGAAAATTCTGGGTACCGGTCCCAGTGATTTTTCCCTTCATAGGGTTTCCATGTTAAAATCCATGTGTTATGTGTTTATGTTTCATTAATTTAGTCTTTTACATTTCACATATGAAATTTTGGTTTTATCGTTATACTCTGCATATTTACTATGTTTCGGTAAATAATTAACTGCTTATCGGTAATCATACAGAAGAGAGATTTACCAAGCAATCCGACAAGTAGAAAATTGATAAAAGTATTTCAAGGCATTCATCTTGTAGGACATAAGATAACTTGAGACATAATCTTTGGTTATATGTTTTAAGGGTTGATTTAAGGATTAATTTTTGAAGCCACTAATTCACCCCCCCCCCCCCTCTCAGTTATTACTAAAAATTGGTATTAGAGCTTGTGTGCTTAGAAGGAAGGTTTCAAGACCTAAGCTAAAGATCATAAGATGAACAGATGAGATGTGCCCAAGTTGAACAAAGACAATTTTGCTTCATGGCAAATTAAAATAAGAATCCACTTATCAGGTATTGGAAATGATGTCACTCAATACTTAGATACTGAATATGTGTTTCCCACAAGAGCACCAACAATTGAACAAATGTGAGAGAAGCATGAGCACAACTGCATGATGTTAGAACTTGCTTCCTCACTCTCCGATGCTTAATTTGAAGATGTCAAAACCTGCAAGACTGCAAAGAAAATGTGGGACAAATTGATGCTTGTACATGGTGGTGACAAGAATGTTTTGAGAGCCAAGGTAGAAAGCCATAGAGGAAAGTTTGATGTTCTCAAAATGAGAGAAGGTGAAAACATCATAGAGTACAACACAAGAATCAAAGAGGTATTCAATGCTATCCGAGGAGTTGGAGGTGTACTAGAAGAAGATACAGTGCTAAGTAAAATTCTAAGAACCTTACTGCCTACTTATGCTATTAGAGTATTTTCCATTCAAGAAATGAGAGCAGTAGCAAATAGCAATGTTACTCTAGACAATTTGATTGGAAGATTGATTTCATTTGAGATGAATAACTTTGATAATAAAGTCTTACCAAACATAGAGTTTGCATTCAAAACTTCTATGAGAATAAGTAAATCAAGTCATAAACACACTATGAGAAAACATAGTGATTGTGAAAGTGAAGAAGAAGATGTTGATGAAATTAAAGCGCTTATGGCTAGAAGAATGCATAGAAGAAAAGGTAAATTACCACTTGTTTGTTTTACTTGTAAAGAGATTGGACACTTTGCTTCAAGATGTGCTAACATAAGAAAAGATGACAGAAGTAATGACAGATCATTTGAAAAGAAGTCTGACAAAGGTGATTATAGAAGCTACTAACAATCAGAAAGAGGAGATACCTAAGACTACAAGGACAAAGGAAAGAAGGCTAGTTACCTAGAAAAATGAAAAGATGATGATACTGACACTGAATTTGATGAAGACATTGAGATGGTGTTTGTGGCAGTAAAAAATGATTCAGATGATGATGAAAAAATGTATGTAGAAACTGCACTCATATCTAAAGTGAGTAAAAATGATGTCTAGATCATAGATAGTGGTTGCACTAACCATATGACTGGTGATAAGTAAAATTTTGAGACTTTTGAATACTATAAAGGTGGTTCAGTAAGAATGGATAATGAAACACCTTGTTGAGTTGAAGGTAGAGGAACCATAATGTTCAATAACCAGATAAATATGAAAATTCTTATTGGGTAAATCGATTGAACTATAATCTATTGAGTGTTTCTCAATTAAATAATTTTGGTCATAGAGTAGCATTTGAAAATAAGAAGGAAAAGATCTTAAATAAATCAGGAAATCTGATTGGTACCAGTGAGCACACAAAAGGTAACTTATTCTATCTAAATGATACTGACACCACCTATTTGATTGCTACAAATGAAGACATATGGTTGTGGCACAAAAGATTGTGTCATGTGAACTTTTACAATATGATAAAGATTATAAAAAAGAGAAATGTCAAAGGCTTACCGACGATGACCAAGCCCGACAATATTGAAGAATTGTCAAAAAGGTAAGATGACAAAGTATAGTTTCAAAAGCAATACCCATACATCTGATGCCATTCTAGAATTAGTTCATACTGATTTATTTGGACCTATGAGGACAAAGAGTTATTATGGAGATAGATATTTTATTCTCTTTGTTGATGATTACTCTAGAATGATGACAGTCATGTTTCTAAAAGATAAATCAGAAACATTTGAGATGTTTAAATGGTATAAGGCAATGGTTGAAAAACAAAGTGGTAAAGAATTTAAATGCTTAAGGTCAGATAGTGATGCAGGAGCATCCTATGATTCTTGGCAATCCCGTGTCAACCAAAAAAATGTGTTTACTTTGGAGTTTGTTAGCTTGGAGGATTCCTCTATGGGTGTTTTGGTTTCCTGTTTGCTCGGCTCTTGTTACTCGACATGCTTTCTGAGTTTCTTGGCCTTTCTTTGCCAATTTGGTTTTGCGCGGCATTGCTTGGGGATGCTCGGCCATGTCTTTTGCTTGGATCTCTTAGCAGTCTGTTGATCGGCAGTTGGGATGGCCGACAGTGTCTTATTTGGAGGCTGACTTGCTGGATGAATTTGCATTTAATATTTGTATTGGAAGGCCGACTTGGTCTTGGGATTTTAATTAATTATATTTGTAAGGCTTAATTTTGGCTTGCTTAGTATTTATAGGGGTTTTAGGTAGAGTGGTAGGTGGTAGTTCATTGGTGCAAAAAAGGAAGACTATATTTTGGCAGAAGAGCAGCCTATTGTTGTGATCTTTTGTAGAGCTAGAGTTGATGCTTAGAAACAAGGAGATTGCTTGGATGCCCGTGTGCACAAGTTTAGATCTTCTTGTAGGTCTCTACCAGATTGCTATAACTTGTTGTTGCAGATCTAACTAGCTAGGGTGAGGGTTGAGTTGGATGTTGAGGGATCTCACAGAACTGTTATTTGATTTGTAATTGGCTGTAACCGGGAAGGCTTTATAGCCCGACATGTTGGAATAAATTGAGTGTTGATTCCATTCTCTCTTATTTTCTATTTTTTTTATTTTCACTATGTTTTTTATGGTTTTTGGCTGCAAGTATGGATAGTCAATTCATGGATTCTCTAGGCTTGACTGCATTAGATAGAGAAGGGGAGTTTATTTCAAATGAATTCACTAACTTTTGCAATGAGCATGGAATCACAAGACATGTCTCTACACTAAGAACACCACAACAAAATGGAATTGCTGAAAGAAGGAACAAATCCATAGTTGATTGTGCAAGGACACTGATGACAGACAAAGGCATCAACAAAATATTTTGGAGGCAAGCTGTCAGTAATTCTGTTTACACATTGAATAGAGTAGAATTAAAGAAAGACACCAAAAAGACACCTTATGAGCTTTGGTATGGACATACACAAAATGTAAGTTATTTCAAAATTTTTTGCAATTAGTGTTATATCTTAAAAGATGACAGAAATATAAAACTTGACTCCAAGAGTGATGAAGGAATATTTCTAGGGTATTCTACCAATAGCAAGGCTTATAAATGTCTAAATAAGGCCTCTAAAAAAATTGTTGAAAGTGCAAATGTAAATATAGATGAATTTGTAGAGAAGAATGAAAAGGAAAGCACTAAAGAACTAGAGGACTACAATAGGTTTTTCTTACAATGAGGAACCTGACACTCTAACCGACCAATAATGTAGATCTGTCAAGCAACAAATCATTGCACCAGAGCATCAGGCTGCAAATACTCATGATAAGAATATTGCTTAAGATGATGCACAAAGTGATGAAGAACAAAATGAAGGAAAAAATGATGATCAAATTGATAGACAAAGTGATGAACCTATACCTGCAACATATGTAAGAAAGAACCATCCACAGAATGAGATCATTGGAGGCAAGATGTCTGGTATGAGAACCAGAAGTAAGTCTCTAAATACAAGATGTCTTATTTGTGATTATGAGCCTAAATCTTTCAATGCTACACTAGATAATGATAAATGAATAAGTGTTATGAATGAGGAGATTGAGAAGATAGAGAAAAAAAGACATGGAAACTTGTACCGAGACCAGATGAAAATAATCTCATCGGTACAAAATGGCTATTCAGAAATAAGCTGAATGAGAATGGAGAAGTCACCAGAAATAAAGAAAGACTAGTATTCAAGGGGTATGCACAAGAAGAAGGAATTGACTATGGAGAGACATTTGCACCCGTTACTAGGCTAGAACGACTGAGAATATTACTTTATTATGTTGCATGTAAAGGATTCAAGGTATATCAAAAGGATGTCAAGTCTGCATTCCTAAATGGAATACTTGAAGAAGAGGTATACATTGAACAACCAGAAGGGTTTGTTGATCTAGACAAGAGGGACATGGTATTTAGACTACATAAAGCCATGTATGGATTGAAACAAGCATCCTAAGCCTTGTATGAAAGACTTCATTCCTATCTTATAAATATTGGATTTGTAAGGACTAGTGAAAATAGTAATCTTTACTTGAAGGAAGATACTGATGCTAACATTTTGATTACTGAGATATTTGTTGATGACATCATATTTGGAGGCAATGATATGCTATACAAATAATTTGCAAATGAAATGAGAAAAGAGTTTGAGATTTCTATGTTTGGAGAGATCAAGTTCTTTCTTGGTCTGCAGATCATGCAACAAGATGAAGGTATTTTCATTACACAATCCAAATACATAAAAGAAGTGCTGAAAATATTCTAGATGGAAGAATCCAAACCAGTTGGAACATTGATGGAAACTGGATGTAAGTTGACAAAGGAGGACAAGTAATTAGAGGTAAATCAAACTTTGTACAGATCAATGATTGGTAAACTCATGTATGTTGTACATACTAGACCTGATATTGCACATGGAGTAGGAATAGTTGCAAGATTTTCTGCTAATACCAGGGAATCACATATGACTGATGTGAAAAGAATTCTAATATATATGAAGAATACCAAAGAATATAGATTATGGTATAGGAGAGAAGGAAAATTTAAACTAAAGGTCTTTACCGACGCTAATTGGGATGGAAATATTGATGACCGGAATAGAACAATTGGAGGAGCATTGTTTATGGGTGACAAAGTTATCACATGGATTAGCAAGAAGAAAGGATGCATCTCTCAGTCTACTGTAGAGGTGGAGTATGTTGTTTCTGCTACAAACTACTCAAATATTGCATGGATGAAACAATTACTTGAAGATATGCATATGAAAATTCTTGAACCATTAATTATCTACTGTGATAATACAAGTGCAATAAAAATTTCCAAGAATCCAATCATGCATGCTAAAACAAAGCATATTGCCATCAAGTATCATTATTTGAGAGAACAAGTTCAGGCAAAGGAGGTGATACCTGAGTATGTGCAATCAAAGGAACAATTGGCTGATATCTTCACCAAGCCACTACCTAAGGATGCATTTAAATACTTGAGAAAGAGACTAGGGGTCAGGCCTTTGTCTAGTCTTCAGTAAGATGACCAGAAGGCTACATCAGCCTACATATTATCAGAATATCATTCATGTTGATGTAAGTAGAGGGATGGAATTCTATGATATATATATACACAGGAAATTATTTATCTACTACAAGCACCAGAGTTATTACCGATGGATTGGAAAATTTAATGAATATATTATGGATAGAAAGGATCCGTTTGGCATCACTATCAAAAGCTTGTTTGACAAAGATGATTGTTTGGAATTGCTATCAAAGGGAAAGAGATATCTCATTACCATACTAATAAAGGGAGAGATTATATCCATTATCAACTCAGGGAGAGGTCATATCCATCAAAGTATCCAAAGGGAGAGATGTAACAACAAATGGGAGAGTACACACAAAGGGAAAGAATTACTGGAAAGAGACATCAAAAGAAAGGAGAACAGTCAAAGGGAGAGAGTTTGACACAAAATGAGAACACATCACATCATAGAAAGAAATATTCTACATCTATGTAGTGAAGGGATTAAAGACAAACAGAAAGCTGCAAGAATCAAATCAAGTCCATTTCAGCTTACCGATAGCCAAACATTTGTAATAGTTACATTATAAAAGCTTGATGTATTTCATATAGTATTAGTAATAATATTGTATGATAATGTAGTATGTTTCCATCAATTCCAAAGGGAGAGATTGATGACATGTAACTAATTGAATGTTTGAAGATGTTAAGTTGATGATCATGCAAGGTAGTAAATTAGTTAATGTATTGTATTGTCATTGTTGTCAACTTGATATAATCTGTATGGTCATGGAAACACTACCAAAGACTTCAAAGAATTGATGAATCAAGGATATGCTATTAGTAATGCATAAAATTCAAGTATTCACAAAGTCATTGAATACATGGATGGAGTGCATACTGATGGTCAGAGTGAAATAGCAAAGTCAAAGTGTTACCTAACGAGCTAATGCACATCATTACTGATGAACAAAGTCACAATGTTTCCCGACGAGAAAAGAACAGAGTAACCTGAAAAAAAGAATTACAATGTTGCTCGACGAAAAAGATAAGGATGGAGATCCTGATGACAATTGAAGTCACACCGATGGAACAAACAGTTATCACTGATGACTAACTAAAGTGTTGACAGACAGAACAGAGAGTTCAGAAATGACAAAATACTTAGCTATCAAGAGCTATAAATATACTTAACAAATACTTATCATTGTTTTAATCATCCAGATAAAGCCAGAGATAAGTAATTGATTTAAAGTTGATTTGTCTAGTTGGTAAGAAGATCTTTTTGAGATAAAACAAGAGTTTTCTTTAAATCTATTGGCAAGAATTGTGGATCATGCCAAGAATTAAGAAAGCCAAGAAAAGGTAAATTATGTCTATAAAGAGACAAACCCAATTCATTACAAATGGGTGTGTGGGGTGAAAAAGAGAAGAGGAAATATGCAAAATAAAATTTGAAGGACAATAAGTCTTCATTCAGTCATGATCAACAAGCTAAAGAAAGAGCTAGATTGTGCAGACACTGACGGACAGTGAGACAACATCACAGAGTAGAATAGTGTGGAGAAAAGGTATAAAATTGATTATATTGATTAGAGCGGTAATGGACTTACAATAGATCTAAAAATATATAATTGAGTTGTATGTATGAATAGATTATTAGTGTTTCAGTTTAACCATTGAAGCATCAAGTCTCTTAACCGAGAAATACTTAAAAGTCTTTTACAATTGAGATATATCCCAAGGAGTATCAAAATGTTTGATCATAAAAGTAGCATTGGATATGCCCGATACCTATTGATAGGCCAAGTGAGTGTTTGATCAAGGATGGTGGCATTAGATGCTAGATACTACGTGACAAACTATCTTTTATATCCTCTAACAAGGCCACACCTAACAGTGTGTTTGTAACCTTTAATAGGGTTGGATCCTAATAGAGCTCACTTTAGAAGAGTGAAATTTTGAAGTACCGGTCGCAGTGGTTTTTCCCTTAACAGGGTTTCCATGTTAAAATCCATGTGTTATGTGTTTATGTTTCATTACTTTACTGTTTTACATTTCATATATGTAATTTTCAATTTATTGGTATACTCTGCATATTTATTGTGTTTCGGTAAATAGTTAACTGCTTATCGGTAATAATACAGAAGAGAGATTTACCAAGCAATCTGACAAGTAGAAAATTGATAAAAGTATTTCAAGGCATTCATCTTGTAGGACATAAGATAACTTGAGACATAATATATGGTTATAATTTTTAAGGGTTGATTTAAGGATTACTTTTTAAAGCCACTGATTCACCCCCCCTCTCAGTTATTACTAACAAGTACAAGTGGTGGAGCATTTTTCCTTTGAAAAATGCTAGTTTCATGGTTTATCCATTGTGATAATACTAGCACAGTGAATATGTTGAATAATACTGTAATGAATTCAACGAGTAAAAATATTTCTACTATGTATCATTTCTTGAGGGACAAGGTAGAAGAGAAAGAGATTAGACTAGAGTATATTAGCACAAAGGAACATATAGAAGATATATGTAAAAAAACTTTTCCAAAAGATGATTTTGAGTATCTTGGAAGCATGCTTGGAGTAAGAGCCCCTCCCAGTGGTAATTAATTAATGTGTTAATGTATCAGTCCAGTGTCTTTTAGAGCTATATCATTTTTTGGACTTGATGTATGGTGTTATTAATAACTGAGAAGGAGGGGGTGAATCAGTGGCCTCAAAAATTAATCCTTAAATTAACCCTTAAAAACTTATTACCACTTTTTAGCCTCTATTTATACTTAGTCATACAAGATGAATGCCTTGAAATAATTATAACCAATTACTACTTATTAGATTGATTTGTAAATCCTTCTTCTGTATGTTTACCGATAAGCAGTCTTCTATTTACAGAAACATAGTAAATAACTAGTGTATACCGATCAATCCAAAATATCTTATGTGAAATGAAAAATAGTGAAGTAATGAAACATAAACACATAAAACAAAGATTTTTAACGTTGAAACCCTGTTAAGGGAAAACCCACTGGGACCGGTACCCCAAATTTTCACTCTTCTAAAGTGAGATCGGTTAAGAGCCAACCCTATTAAAGGTTAAAAACACATTTTTAGGTGTGACCTTGTTAGAAGATTTAAAAGATAGTTTGTCATCTAGTATCTAGCATGTAATGCTACCATCCTTGATCAAACACTTACTTGGCCTATCAATAGGTATCGGGCATATCCAATGCTACTTTCTATGATCAAACTTTTTTATGTACTCCTTGGGAAGTATCTCAATTGTAAAAGACTTTTAAGTCCTTCTCGGTTAAGAGACTTGATGCTTCAATGGTTAAACTGAAACACTAAAGTGATCTGTTCACACATACAACATGAATTGCATTTTTTTTAGGTCTATTGTAAGTGCATTACCTTTTTTATCAATATAATTAATTTAATACCTTTTATCCACACTTTTTGCTCTGTGTTGTTGTTTCAGTGTTCATTGGTGTCTGCATAAGCTAGCTCTTTCCTCAGCTTGTTGATCAGGTCTGAATGAAGACTTTCTTCTCCTTTAGAATCTCTTTAGCATCTATTTTCTCTTCTCTTGTTCACCCCACAATTTGTCATTAATTGGGTTTGTTTCTTTATAGATATGATTCATCATTTATTGCCTTTCTTGATCTTGGCGTGATCCATAATTCTCGCCAATTAGATTTAAAGAAAAACTTTAGTTTTATCTTGTAGAGATCTTCTTGCCAACTGGACAAACCAACTTTCAATCCATTACTTATCCTCGACTTTATCTTGTCAATTAAAATAATGATAAGTATTAGTTAAGTCTATTTTTAGCTCTTGACAGCTAAGTATTTTGTCATTTCTTAACTCTTTGTTCTTTCGGTCAACGCTTCAGCTAGTCATTGGTGATAACTGACTGTTTCATCGGTGTGACTTTAGTTGTCTTTGAGATCTTCGTCCGTCGGGAAACAATGTAATTCTTTCCATCAGGTTAATCTATGCTTTGCTCATCCGAAAACACCGTGACTTTTCTCTTTGGTAATATTGTGCATTTTCTCATTGGGTAGCACTGTGACTTTTCTCTTTTACTCTATCTATTAGTGTGCACTTTGTCGATGTATACAGTCACTTTGTGAATACTTGACTTATATGCATTACTGATAGCATAGCCTTTGATTTATTGGTTCTTTGAAGTCTTTGGCATTATGTCCATGACCATATAGATTATACCAAGTTAAGATCAATGACAATACAATACATAACTGATTTAATGTCTTGCATGATCATCAACTTAACATCTTCAAACATTCAATCAGTTATAGTTCATCAATCTCTCACTTTGGAATTGATGCCAACACACTACATTATCACACTATATTATTACTAATACAATATGAAAAATAACATTTGAAGTTCATCAAACTACCAATCTTATGTACTATAACCAATACAAATATATGGTCCTCGGTAAGTTCACATAACTTATATTTGATTCTTGCAGCTTTTTATCTATCTTCAATCCCTTTACTTGATAGATGTTGAATATTTATTTCTCTGATGTGAGGTGTTCTTCTCCTATCTCAAACTCTCTCCCTTTGACTATTTTCTATTCTTTTGATGTCTCTTGTCAACAATTGTCTTCCTTTGTAGGTACTCTCTCATTCTTGTTACATCTCTCCCTTTGGATAATGTGATGGATATAATATTTCCCTGATGTATAATCTCTCCTTGACTGATAATGGATATAATCTCTCCCTTTGATAGTAATGCCAAACAAATTATTTTTGACAGTGTTGCCAAACAAATTATTTTTGACAGTAATGCCAAAAAAATCCTTTCTATCCATAATATACTCCTTGAATCTCCCAATCCATCCATAATATAATAACTTTGGTGCTCAGAGTAGATAGTTACCTTGTTGTGTAAAGATTTCTCTTTGAATTCCATCTCTCTACTTGCATCAACATGAGTGATATTATGATAATATGTAGGTTGATGCAGCCTTCTAGTCATTTTTACTGACCAGTAGACAAGGGTCTGACCCCTAGTCTCTTTCTCAAGTACTCAAATGCATCTTTGGTCAGTGTCTTGGTGAAGCTATCTTCTAATTGTTCCTTAGATTGCACATACTCAAGTATCAACTCCTTTTCTTAAAATTTTTCTCTTAAATAATGATACTTGATGGCAATGTGGTTTGTTTTATCATGCATGACTGGATTCTTGGAAATGTTTATTGCACTTGTATTATCACAATATATAATCATTGGTTCAATAATTTTTATATGCATAACTTCCAGTAATTGTTTGATCCATCCAATATTTTAGCAGTTTGCAGCAGTAGCAACATACTCTACTACTACAATAGACTGAGAGATGCATCCTTTCTTCTTGTTGATCCATGTGACAAGTCTATCACCCATAAAGAATGCTCCTCAAGTTGTGCTCTTCCAGTCATCAATATTTCGAACCCAATCAACTTCGGTAAAGACCTTAAGTTAAAATTTTCCCTCTCTTCTATACCATAAGCCATATTCCTTGGTATTCTTCAGATATCTTAGGATTCTTTTCACAGTAGTCATATGTGATTCCCTGGGATTAGCATAAAATCTAACAATTATTCCTACTGTATGTGCAATATTTGGTCTAGTATGTACAACATACATGAGATTTCCAATCACTGATCTATAAAAATTTTGATTTACCTCTAATGACTTGTCCTCCTTTGTCAAATTACATCCAGTTTCTATTGGTGTTCCAACTGGTTTGGAATCTTCCATCATGAATATTTTCAGCACTTCCTTGATGTATTTGGATTGTGTAATGAAAACACAATCATCTTTTTGTATGATCTGTAGACCAAGGAAGAACTTGATCTCTCCAAACATAGACATCTCAAAATATTTTCTCATTTCATTTTCAAATGATTTGCATAGAATATCATTGCCTCCAAATATGATGTCATCAACAAATATCTCCGCAATCAAAATGTTAGCATCAATATCTTCCTTCAAATAAATATTATTGTTTTCACTAGACCTTACAAATCAAGTACTTATGAGATAGGAATGAAGTCTTACATACTAGGCCTTGGGTTCTTTTTTCAATCCATTCAAGCCTTTTTGTAGTCTACATACCTTGTTCCTCTTGTCTGGATAAACAAACCCTTCTACTTGCTCAATGTATACCTCTTCCTCAAGTATTACATTTAGGAATGTAGACTTGACGTCCATTTGGTATACCTTAAAGCCTTTAAATACATCATAAGAAAGTAATATTCTCACTCCTTCTAGCCTAGCATTGGGTGCAAAGGTCTCTCCATAGTCAATCCCTTCTTCTTGTGCATACCCATTGCATACTAGTCTTGCTTTATTTTTGGTGACTTCTCCATTCTCATTCAGTTTATTTGTGAACATCCATTTTGTACCGATGACATTATTGTCATTTGGTCTTGGTACAAGTGTCCATGTCTTCTTTTTCTCAATCTTCTCAATTTCCTCATTCATAGCACTAATCCATTCATCATTATCAAGTACAACATTGATAGATTTTGGCTCATAATCACAAATAAGACATCTTGTATTTAGAGACTTACTTCTGGTTCTCATACCAGCCTTCTTATCTCCAATGATCTGGTTCTATGGATGATTCCTTTTGACATATCTAGAAAGTACAGGTTCAGATCTTTGTCTATCATCTTGATCGTCATTTTGTCCTTCATTTTGATCTCCATCACTTGGTACATCATCTTGAGCAATATCCTAATTGTTGGTATTTGTAGCCTGATGCTTGGGTGCAATGATCTATTCCTTGGGAACTCTACATTGTTGGTTGGGTAGAGTTTCAGGTTCTTCACTATAAACAAACATGTTGTAGTCCTCTGGGTCTTTTGTGCTTTCCTTTTAATTCTTCTCTACAAATTCATCTATCTTTACATTTGCACTTTCGAAAATTTTGTTAGAGGCTTTATTGAGATAGTTATAAGCCTTGCTCTTGGTGGAATACCCTAGAAATATTCCTTCATCACTCTTGGAGTCAAGCTTTCCATTTCTATCATATTTTAAGATATAAAATTGAGTGTCAAATTTTTTGAAGTAACTTACATTGGGTATGTATCCATACCATAGCTCATAGGGTGTCTTCTTGGTATCTTTCTTCAATTGTACTTTGTTTAATGTGTAAACATCAGCACTAAAAACTTCCCTCCAAAAGATTTGGGTGATTCCTTTCTCTATCATCAGTGTCCTTGCATAATCAACTATGGATATGTTCCTTCTTTCAGCAATTCCATTTTTCTATGGTGTTATCGGTGCAGAGACCTGTCTTTTGATTCCATGCTCATTACAAAAGTTAGTGAGTTCATCTGAAATAAACTCCCCTCCTCTATCTAACCTTAAGAACTTCAATTCTTTACCACTTTGTTTCTCAACCATTTATTTGTACCATTGAAACATCTTGAATGCTTCAGATTTATCTTTTAGAAACATTACTGTCATCATTCTAGAGTAATCATCAAAAAAAGAGAGTAAAATACTTATCTCCATAATAGCTCTTTTTCCTCATAGGTTCACATAAATCAATATGGGCTGCTTCTAGAATGACATCTGATGTATGGGTTTTGCTTTTGAAACTATACTTTGTCATCTTACCTTTTTGACAATTCTTACACATGATATTGTCAGGCTTGGTCATCCTTGGTAAGCTTCTTACATTTCTCTTTTTTCTTATCTTTATCATGTTGTCAAAGTTCACATGACACAAAATTTTGTGCCACAACCATATGTCTTTGTTTCTAGCCATTAAGTAAGTGGTGTCATTATCATTCAGATAGAATAAGTTACCTTTTGTCTTCTCACCAGTACCAATCAAATTTCTTGATTCATTGAAGATCTTTGCCTTCTTATTTTCAAATGCTACTCTGTGACCTAGATTATTCAACTAAGAAACACTCAACAGATTATAATTCAATCCTTTTACCCAATAAGCATTTTCACATTTTATCAGGTTATTCAACATTATAGTTCCTCTAGCTTCAACTAGACAAGGTCTATCATTACCCATTCTTATTGATCCACCATTTTAGTATTCAAAAGTCTCAAACTTTTGTTTCTCACTAGTCATATGGTGAGTGCAACCACAATCTATGATCCAAACATCATTTTTACTAACTTTTGATATGAGTACAATTTCTACATGCCTTTCTTTATCATTGTCTGAATCATCTTTTATTTCCACAAACACCATCTCGATGTCTTCATCAGATTTGGTGTCAGTGTCATCATCTTTGCATTTTTCTAGGTAACTGACCTTCTTTCCATTGTCCTTATAGTCTCGGGTATCTCTTCTTTCTGATTGTTGATTGCTTCTGTAATCACGTCTTTCATACTTAATTTCAAATGACCTATCATTACTTCTATCATCTTTTCTTCTGTTAGGACATCTTGTAACAAAGTGTCCAATCTCTTTAAAATTAAAATAAACAAGTGGTAATTTACCTTTGCCTCTCTGCATTCTTCTAGCCATAAGTGCTACGATTTCATCAAGATCTTCTTCCTCACTTTCACTATCACTATCTTTTCTCATAGTGTGTTTATGACTTGATTTAATTATTCTCAAAGAAGATTTAAATGCAAACTCTATGTTTGGTAAGACACTATTATCAAAGTTATTCATCTCAAATGAAATTAGTCTTCCAATAAAACTGTCTAGAGTGACATTGTTATTTTCTACTGCTCTCATTTATTGTATGGCATATAATCTAATAGCATAATTGGATAGTAAGGTTCTTAGAATTTCACTTACCATTTTATCTTCTTCTAGTACACCTCCAACTCCTCGGATAGCATTGACTACCTTTTTGATTCTTGTGCTGTATTGTGTGATGTTTTCACCTTCTTTCATTTTGAGATCATCAAATTTTCCTCTAAGGCTTTCTTCCTTGGCTCTCAAACCATTTATATCACCACCATGTACAAGCTTCAATTTGTCCCACATCTGCTTTCTAGTTGTGCATGCTTTGACATCTTCAAATTCAGCATTGGAGAGTGAGGAAGCAAGCTCTATCATCACGCAGTTGTGTTCATGCTTTTCTCTCATTTGTTCAACTGGGGTTGCTCCTATGGGAAACACATATTTAGTATCTAAGTATTGAATAACATCATTTCCAATACCTGATAAGTGGATTCTTATTCTTCTTTTCCATGAAGCAAAGTTGTCTTTTTTCAACTTGGGCACATCTCATCTCTTCATCTTGTGATCTTTAGCTTAGGTCTTGAAACCTTCCTTCTAAGCACACAATCTCTGATACCAATTGTTAGTAATAATTGAGAGGGGAGGTGAATCAGTGGCCTCAAAAATTAATCCTTAAATCAACTCTTAAAAACTTATTACCACTTTTGAGCCTCTATTTATACTCAGTCCTACAAGATGAATGCCTTGAAATACTTATAACCAATTACTACTTGTCGGATTGTTTTGTAAATCCTTCTTTTGTATGTTTACCACTAAGCAGTCTTTTATTTACTGAAACACGGTAAATAACTCATGTATACCGATCAATCCAGAATATCTTATGTGAAATACAAAACAGTAAAGTAATGAAACATAAACACATAACACATAGATTTTCAACGTGGAAACCCTGTTAAGGGAAAAAACATTAGGACCGGTACCCCAATTTTTTACTAATCTGAAGTGAGCTCCGTTAAGAGCCAACCCTGTTAAAGGTTACAAACACACTGTTAGGTGTGACCTTGTTAGAGGATTTAAAATATAGTTTGTCACCTAGTATCAGGCATCTAATGCTACCATCCTTGATCAAACACTCACTTGGCCTGTCAATAGGTATCGGGCATATGCAATGCTACTTTCCATGATCAAAATTTTTTATACTCCTTGGGATGTATCTCAATTGTAAAAGACTTTTAAGTCCTGCTCGGTTAAGAGACTTGATGCTTCAATATTTAAGCTAAAACACTAAAGTGATATGTTCACACATACAACTTGAATTGCATATTTTCAGATCTATTGTAAGTGCATTACCTTTCTGATCAATCTAATCAAACCAAAAATTCAGATTTATCTCATAGAGATCTTCTTGCCAACTCGACAAAGATGCTTTAAATCCATTACTTATCCCCGTCTTTATCTTGTCGATTAAAATAATGATAAGTATCGGTTAATTCTATTTTTAGCTCTTGAAAACTATGCATTTTGTCATTTGTGAACTCTCTATTCTATTGGTCAACACTTCAGTTAGTCATCGGTGATAAATGACTATTCTGTTGTGGTGCTAGAAATTCCTCTAAGAATTGAAAATAGGCATTTTTCCTAAGGGGAGATTATAAGAAAATTGTTATTAATCCCCCTATATATGTAGATGTTGATCCCTACTAGATCATGGATATCTTCTATGCACATATGTTTTTAAGTCTTTGCCAAAAAACTTTGATAGGCTTTGAAGGTTCACAATCAATCTTTATGAACCAGACAATGAATTGGGTGTTTGGAAACACTTAGGGATTGAAGAATTAATGGTACCTACAAGTTAAGTATGGGGAATAAAAAAAGTAATTTTTGACTTGTATTTGTCACTTTGCATTCAATAAAAAGAGAGAAGTACTCTATAGGAAAATTTCATTAGGACCAAAGAGACAAGGTGATTTTTCAAGACGATTGACATGAAAATCCTAGTTCGGTGAAATTTATTTATCTATGTGTATCTCTGCAATTTTAGTATGTATAATGAATACTCCAATTATTGTTTATATCACCGAGGGGTCTTTACAAAAATTCAGGAAACATCCCTTTAAATTGTTCAAAGTAGATCAAAAGGGTGCATTTTTAATGTGTTGTATGAGGTTCTGGACATTGATAATGTTACTACATACATTCATGAAAATGTGGAAGACCTATAAACTAATCAGATAAAGAATTGGTACAATGGCGAGCTTACAAAAAAGAATGAGAAACTAAATCCTAAATTAAAATCCCTAGAAGATAAGAAGTTTGATCAATTTTCTAGGTTTATGATGATTGAAGAGGATGGATTGTTTTAGGTATATACTATGAAAGATACAAGATAAATTCATGTTTCTTAGAAAGGAATTTAAGATTACCAAGGATGTCATACATGTAGTGATAGTATTATGGGCATCTGGTGGAATCCTTGCACTTAAGTTAGTGAACAACGATACAACTCATCATTCAACTAGACATAAGTATAACCAAAGAGGTATGACTATCAATGCCATAATTGAATATGATGTGAAGTATACATCAATTATGATAGGGTATACGGTTTATTACTCTATCAGAGACAATTTTATGTGTAGTACTGCCATTTACACTATATTTTTAGATGTTGAAGGAGAATAATGAATATCATCTATGTGAAATGCTAAGAGGCCAGCTAATAGAGAACCTGACAAAGATTAAAAAGGAAAAGATGAAATAATTAAATTTTGGTACCTTAATCTTCTCTATTTTCTTCTATTTCAGGAATGAATTCCCTAGTGTTGGTCCACTTTACTGGTCTGGGGAGAGACCAGTAGCAGTTCAAATTATGGAATTGATGTATGGAATGGATAGAAAGATGAGGATACCTATAATATGGGGATATTTTAAGGTATTTTAGAACATGATGTATTCTAGAGATAGAATCCCTCAATCCATAATTAAGAAATATGATGATACAATATATTTTATGGTTGATACAGACCAATGCTTGATGGAAGTAGTTGAACCAAGTATGTTAACAAAAATTCTAATAGGATATGAGGTAGATGAAAGTGTACTATATTTATATGCTTAATATATATAGAGAAAACCAATTAATCCCACTAAGGAAAGATTTGGAACATATGCAAAAAAGGATCTAAAGGTGCAGATGGAGATGAAGAAACCAGAGATAGCGAGGAATGTCATAAATAAAGTTGAAGGATTTTCTCAACAGATGGGCATATCTATTGATAAAGTTAGAGAAGAAAGAAGGATAATTAAGCAAGCTATTTAGAATCCTTCAGGTATTGTTGCAGCTACAACCGAACCCTCACCTACTAATCAAGGAAAAATAGGAGTTCAACATCGAAGAAAACTCAAGTTTCACCACCTGTGAAATAAGTAAAGAGGAAGAAGAAAGAATAAGTTATCATTGGCGACAATGAGTCTATTAAATAAGATAATTTAATAAACAAATTGAAGAAGAATAAGAAGAAGACAAAATCTCCAAAAAACTGAAAATGCAAGTAATCTGATGGAGAAGGCCAAGTAAAAAGATTAGAATTGAATCTACTGAGCATGGCATGTTAGTGAATGATGTAGTAAAGAGTATTATTTCTCATGTAAAATTGAAGAAATTCTATTTTTTTTTTACAAATTTGATGATGAAGGGAAGAGTTTTATTGAATAGGTCTGGTGAGATATTTCTATATATTCAAAAGGATACTTATTCAAATAGTATCAGAATTACCAAAGATTTTGTATAACATTATAGATGCAAGAAAAGCTAATACTCTAGCTGAGTACAAGAGGTTGAGAGGAAAGGTATTTGTTAATATATGTCTGGTCATAGTTGTACATGGAGTGAAATATATTCTTAAGGATTCAGAGAAGGAGTTTAAGAGTAAACTCAAAATTAATAAGCTCATGATGGACAAAAGAAGGATGTGATTGAGGAGACATAAAATATTATGAGAGAATATCTCAAAATGAATCAATATGACGTTATACTGAGAATCAAGGTGTAAATACTTTAGCCCATAAATTTGGTGTACCTACTTTAGATGTCCCTAATGTTAAGGAGGTGGAACAACAAGAAGAAATTAATATTCAAGATGTTCTAGAATTAGTGATAAAACAAGTTGTAGTTGATGTGATGGATTTTCCTGAGATCAGAACATCAAAAGAGGAGGTAATATAGAAAATAAGATGATAAAGAGAAGACATAATAGGTCAAGGATATTCAAACTCTAGATGAGATACCATTGATAGTTGAAGATTAAAGTTAGGTGGGAACTGAGAAGGATAAGAAAGAGAGAGGGAAGGAAATAAAAAATTCCAAGGTAGTAAAGAATTTTATGGAAGAGGACACTATATAAATCGATCTAGAACTATCCCAAGGTCCAATTTAGTTGTTTGTTCTTTCTGCACTTCAAAAACTCAAACTTGCACAACTAGTAGAAGCTTAAGCTAGGGAAGAAATCTTGAACAATCACATGGAAGACAATAATTTTTTGGAGAAGGCATCCTACATATTGGAAAATTGGATTTAATAATTTTTTAAATATGTTGTAGATAGTCCCTCTGACCAACTCAAGAGTAAGTTCTCACTTTGAATCATTTGAAAAATCTACTGAGATAAAGGTTAGGAAATAATTTAATGAGAAAATATTTGATGAGCTAGAAAGAAAGAGATAATATTAATGAAATTCAATATTCTCTAGCTTAAGG
This sequence comes from Thuja plicata, assembly GCA_018584345.1. NCBI lineage: Eukaryota > Viridiplantae > Streptophyta > Pinopsida > Cupressales > Cupressaceae > Thuja > Thuja plicata. Next base: position 1,178,413 of record MU226713.1, on the reverse strand, counting down.
TGGAAATATTTACAAGTTATTTCTCTCTATTTATAAATTTTTTAGATGAATTCAGAAGAAAATAATGGAATGTGAGTAGAAATTAGAGCTAATTGCTCAATCATTTGATCCTTTGACCGCTTCTAGTTTTGAGCAAGAAGGTCAAGTGATGTCCTTACTTTCCAAGATCAAATTAGGAAAAAAATCAAAATGTTAAAATCATTGGAAGAGTGGGAGAGCTTATAAGTCTTCTTTCTCCCAAACTTCACACTCTATTCAATGTAGTGAAGGAGGCACACGATGCCTTACCTGCATCAAGCCCATTTACCTTGCAAGTGGAAAAAGAAAAGGTGAAATTATTCAATGGTCATATATGAGTATTTAAAAATATCAAACATTGTTTTAACAATGATCTAAAATTAATGAAGACTATTTGTGATGATATCTTCACACTTATGTACCTTACTACTCTTTGTATGCACATATGAAGGTATGTAAATAGGTTTTGTATGGTATTTTGGCAAGTAGATCCCTTCATTTTCCATTGATATAAAATGGGGAGTTTAGGAGAGTGAAAAATATGCGTAAACGTACATAGAAACAACTTAGGAGATGTAATGATTGAATTATTTTGGAGTGTTAGAATCTTGTGCATATTAATTTTTTGTTACTTAGTCATTTTCCACTAAGTATTTCCATTAATGCCAAAGGGAAAGATTGTTCAAAAGATAAAATGCATAGGTTATTGGATTTTTTCATTGGTAGAAAATAAAATCTAATATTACAAGTGAATTGGAGTAGAAGATTACACCGGAAGTCAGAGTGATAAGTTGTTTAAGTATGGAAATGAAGATAAGGGTGTTCGATTAATATTCAGTATCTAGTCTGGCAAAATTTTCCACGTTCACATCATTGGTCATGGAAATATGGGAAGTATTTTGGATATATGGAGATGCTTATTCCATATTTTACAGGCTCAGTGATACATGTCATGGAAGTTAGATGGATCTTTATATTGGTTTTTTATGTTTTACAGTCAGAACAACATGCATGCTACAAAAATATTTTTGCGGATATGGTAAAATGTTTTTAGAACTTAATTTTATGTTCAAATGGTTAATATGACATGTATAGCTGCATGAGTATGTTTATTTTGGTGTGAAGTGAATTTGAATTTTGGATTTGGCCGACATGGTCAAAATGGGACACATTTTCCTAGAGTATTTTTGAGTCGACATTGGGAGATCAATTTTTTGTTGTGGACCTATAAGATAGATGGATTAGGGTATGGATATAGAGTTGATTCATGTGAGAAGTGAAAAAGGTTTTATGTGAAGGTTTTTTTGTAGGAAATTGAGTTCAGATAATCTGATTAGAGAAGAACATCAAAACAAGGAAGTTAGAGGTAAGTGCATCATATCATAGTAATGAGCTTATGTATAATTGTAACTAGGAATTAGTAGATACTAAATAGAAGTTCAATGATTCTTTTCATCATTGTAGTGATCTAGTAAGGCAGTCAACCTTTCTCTACAAGGCTCTAGTCCTATCTTTTGTATTTGAGCTGTGAGCTCTAGGCAGTGTGGCTGAATACATGTGCATTCTAAAATTATTGTAAGACAATAATTTTATAGAGTATAGCCTTATGGGTTCCATCCCCACCATTTTTTTCCCCTAATAGGGCTTCTGCAACAAAAATCCATGTGTTATGGTGTTATTCTTATTTTCTTTATGTTCTTACACTTAACTTTTGATTATATGTGTTAAGTGGTTTATGAATATGAATAATAAAGTTAAAAATTGTACAATGTAGATCCATGCCCTCAGTGTTCCCTCCTTCAAAAAAATCAATATCATCACCAAAAATCTGAACATACCATCATGGGAAAACTAGAATCAAATCACTATAGCTACACACACAAACAAATACTAGAGTCACTTGAAATTAGAAATACATAACACATGAGGCTTAACAACAATAAGATATGTTGATGGTGACTCGGGAGGCATCTCTCCAGCAACATTAACATCCTAGACACCATCAGTGACGTCTGGGCGGAGAAAGGATAAATCAAAGCGCACAAGGTAGACGGGTCCTTCAATATGTTCTAGGGCTTTCCTCTTTGTATTTAGAGGAATAATAGTCCTCCATTTTGGTAACACGACAAAGAGTACCCACCTATGCACGTCTATACTACATAGTTAGAAGTAGATAAATATTTTGTATTTCTGGTTGGTATTTGTAAAGTGGAGATAGATAGCAGCTTATGTAGTCGTGAAAGTATGCATTGTATATGGTTCAAGCTTTAAGCTTAATTTTGTAATAAGCCCTAAATGGCTACAAAATCAATTATGTAAGTTTGTAATGGAAAGGTAGGAGGGTTTTCTTTCCTGTTTCTTTCCCCCCTGAGCCTTTGAAACAAGATTTTTAATATAGTCTCAATGACCTAGCCATTTTTGCCAAAAAAAAAAAAAAAGACAACAATAAGATATCAATATAATATCCTCAAAATGACTAGAAAAAATACATTTGTATATCCATATAATAAATATATTCTTATCAATAATAAAATAACTCATAAATTAACTCCTCTTTTAAGTAGACAAAACTTCACAATTTGACATATTCTATAATGTAACACTATTTTTGAAAATACTTTAGTCGGCGATGTACTATAACCAATCATTTTTATAAAACCAATATAGTGATATACCTAAAATTTCACTTCAATTACCTTTCAAGATCACAAAATCCATGCATGAAATAGTGAAATTCCCCTTTCTTCCACAATTTCTTATATGGTAAGTAGAATAACTTGCACAAAAACATGTAAATTTATAATTTATTCATTTTTAAGTAAAATAACAATATACTATTTGCAAGAAACATGTATCCCTACAAAATCATTCATAATATAATAAGAAATCATTATCCCAAAGATATAACACTTTCTGCAATTATCAAGGCATAATAAATTCTAACTTTGATATGGAAGAATGAACAAGAAAGATATGCATTTTACTAAAACATGACAAAACACAACATCATGATAACTATCCACAAGACTCGAGAGTGAAATGCCACATGGACTCATATATCGTTTAACATCTTCCTCACATACACTCACCAAGTCTTCCTTGTATGTCCTTGGTAACACAACACAAGACCAACTTTAAAAAATAGAAAAGAGAAATTATAATAGCAACCAAAGTTCAAGATAAGAGAAAGAAAGTTATCAATTTCAATATTAAATTAGAAAAATTCAATTTTTCATACTAATAAATAAAATATAAAATAAATCTCACAAGTTGTGGCTAAACCGTCATAGACAATGATAAACCAATTGTTGGCCCACACAATCAAAGATAAGAATAATCATAAATGGTACATGACATCACTTAGTAACAAGGAGATAGCCACCCGACAAGGAAGAGGAGTCATCTGTCTGGTTTCTATAAGAATTTGGTTTGTACTCACTACACTCTAGCATCAGTTAATCACAATCATAAGAGGCATACAATATCGTTAATAACATATTATTAATATGTCACACAACATTATGATTACATGAAATTTTATTCATATTTTAAGCAATACATGTGCAACTATGCTTTCAAAGTGAAATGAGATGCCACTAGATTTCAATAGCGTACAAGAGAATCCTCAAACACTAATAATCATATATATTTCATATGCATTCATTTTGATAGCCTGATTTATTTAACTCTTACTTCATAACTATGTCTAAATTAACATTGCACGGTCCTCCTAATATTAAAATAATTTCAATATATTATAATGAAATCTAATAATGAAAATCATTATTCATTGAATTACATTTTAGGAAATCATATAATTACCTACATTCAAGTATAAGAAATGATTAAATATTTATAACAAAAAAAATATTTGAATTTAACCCTTGAATATACTTACTTACCCCTTCATTTCACTACACTTTGGAAAACTTGGGTGCTTGCGTAAGATTTCTTCTAAACACATATTTAGCACATACAATTTCAACTATGTAAATCTTATATTGGGTACTCATTATAAAAGGGTGAGAGAAAAGAGGGAAGAAAATATTCATTTTCATTAATTATTCACCAAATGAGGCCTACTATTTATCTTTCATAACTTGCACTCTGCTAGATAAATACACACATTGGAGTAACTAGTTAACAACAAGGAAATAAAACTCTTAGTATCACTCAATAAAGTGCATAATCATGAAGTATCCCATATTATCTTCACTCTTATATCATCATCATCTTATAGGAAATATTTACTCCAAGCTATAATCAGTCATATACATTGTAACTCAAAAAGAGAATTACAATAGGTGATAAAGAGGGACATTAAGATATGAAGACACCATTTGTAAAACTAATCATTACAAGGAATATAAACCAAATAAGGAAATACGTAATTCGTATTAATATACTATAGAACACATAGTCGAATAAATATCTTATTCATTTAACATTAGAAACATTGTTTCCTCAAAATAATATAATATTTTACATTTGCTAATAATCATCAATTTATACACTCAAATATAACAAGATGATGAAAAAAAACCAAAATTAAGTATGAGTTAATGCAAAACCAATCAAAGAAAGTTCTGGGATGATACCTTCAGTTATTTCTGCATAATATAGAAATAGGTTAACCACTCGATGACAAACGTGATAAATTAAGAGAGTACTCAATGAGACACCTAATGGGCTCATCAAGTTCCCATTCCAGAACTTGTGCTCTGATACTAGATGTAATGCCTCGCCAGGGAACCCGAGAGGACAACATAAAATTTACTATAATATGGAACAATTTTTTTCTTGAACTTTAACTGTACATCTAACATTATAATAAAACATATTAGAACATCACAATAATAATGTCACATCCTCTTAGGCTCCACGATGTCGCCACTTGTAATGCTTAAACAAATAAAAATGGATTAGTAAAGCTACAACCATTTATTAAAATCACAAATCCACATGAAACTAATATATTATATAATGATAATAATTAATTACATAATCCATGTATCCAATATTACATCTCAGTGATCATCAATACATATGTCTAACATGTCTACAATTATTTACAATAGTATAGGTTACAATGCCAAAACCATATGATACAATTTAAAAAATTGATCAACTATCAAGACGCTACTATGAAAATACAATGAAGATGCCAAAATGTTGTAGAAACTATCAAAAAGCCATGAACCAACAATGAGCCTTGATGGGAAAATATTTGCCACATAGCCATGTGGAACCTTGAGGCCCACTCCATCGAGCTAGGAAATAACGCAAGGCCCCCGACCACGCAAGCAAGCACAATGAATCACATGGCATTACATATGCACAAAATAATAGACAACTTGTCTCAAAGATATATATGGGATACCATAAAATACAACACTAAACTAGAGGCACATTACAAGGCGCACTAAAGGGAATCCTAAGAAACATGAAAGAGAGTTTGATTGCATAGTTCTCACTCTTGAGTTACCCTAGAAATCTCACTCTAGACGTTGGCCCCCAAGTGGAGCTCATGTGGAACCAAAAAAACTTTCAGGTGGACAAGGATTTTGATTTGTCGGATCTATGCCCCATGGATGGATAGGCCTTATCTAACCCATTCTTGTATTGTACAAGCACTCAAGACCATGGGTGAGGAAACTTAACTATCTTGATTAATGTATAACCAACCGAGCTTATTTTATTATGTTTTCACTTGATTAAAACTCCAAAATGGGTTACCCTGGACTGGCCACTTTGGGCCCCGACCCCTTTTCAATCCACTCTCCATGAAATACTCCTTGACAACCATCATATGCTCCAAACGGAAAACCAAAGGAATTAACAAAGGAATAATCTCAAATGAATCCTCATAGTTGAAGAAACCAAATAAGTAGAATTTGGAGCATAAACTCAAATTTAACAATTGGATCGACAATTCCATCATACCAAAGAGGAATTCAAAACTCTTATCTTTAATTTGAGTTGGTAGGTTGGCAACCAAGCGCACAACTTTGTTGCTTTCTCTATAAACATGAAGAACCATGTGATTATGGGGCACTGTGATATTAGAGTGTGGTTCATCAATCAAATCTTGCACTAGTCAATTAATTTTAGTTTTTTTGCTCAAAAGATTGATTGCATTCATCGAATTTCCCTTTGTAATAATGTTGGACACCCCGCCCTACTAAAGTGAGAGGTTTGTACTCCTAAGTTAAGGCATAATTAAAAAAAAAACTAGTCCCCACATTGGTTATTAATAGACTAACAATGGTATTAAAAAAAGAAAAAGAAGAAGAAAAAGTGGTATTAAAAAAAGAAAAAGAAGAAGAAGAAAAAGAAAAAGAAAAGAAAAAAAAAGACTTATTTCATATTTTGATGCGCTCCGTGAATATTAACCGTTTCTTTTTGAATGTATAATACTTAAAGAATTATAAGGCAAATCAACTTCAAAGCAAATCTCAGTTCCACGTTAATATGCCCAGCCACATGACTAATTTCTTTTGCTAGCTACACCCCTTGAAAATATTGAACTCTGGTGCTCCACCATCGAACCTTCTCCGGATCATTTGTCCCACCAAGACAATTGGAATCTTCAAAAGTGAAATTTTAGAAAACTTCTCTATTTACAATGAATGTGTTCTCCATTTTTATATATCCTCTGTAACACATACACCTAATAATAATGTGCGCATGCGCAAGCCACAAGCTGCCGTCAATGAACAGTGGACTCCAATTTGCTTGAATCTGAGCACGAGACAGATTCAATCGCTATGGATAAGTTTAACAGATTGCAGTAAAAAAAATTATATCATCTTGGAACGAAAAGAGAGTTTTATATTGTTAAGCTATAGTTGTAAGCAATTCACCAGCATTTTTCACCAATATTTATTTATTATGATAGGAATGTTTAAAGCCATAAACCTAACGTACTTTCCCCTCTCATTTTCAAACGATTATTATAATAGCTATTAGATTTTTCTCATCCCAACTATTAATTTTTTAACATTTCTTTATGAAATGCAGAAGAATATGGTCTGGAAAACTGTTACAAACACTATAACTTATTATTGTAGTCTGTGGAAATATTTTGTGTTGTTTATTTATTTTTATTTAGCTGGGCCAGGTCTAAACTGCCCATATATTCCTGGAAATTTAAGTGAATCTTCGAGGAAGTGAACAATATTGAATATTCATAAATTCTCATGTTATGCCTTTCCTAGTTTGTTGTATTATTCCTGACTATTGGAATCCAATTGGCTGAATATTTATTCCAGAGATATAGTTTTTCTTTTCCAGTTCACCTGAGACAGCAGTGTTATTATTGAAGAAGAAATAGTTGATACTTTTACAATCTTAGCTGTTCAGAGAAAGAAATAATGGAGACCGATTTGGAATTAACAGCTTCTTCCAGAAATGAGATCACAATCATGGAGATCTCGCCAGATGTAATAAGAGATGATTCTTCATTGCCTTATGAAGAAGAGAATCAGACCCAAAATGATGAAGAAAATCGGATTCAACGTGAAGAGAATATCTTTAAAATAAAAGAAGTTGTGAAGAATAAGTGGAAATATGTTAATTGTTCACTGGCTTTGATGGGAATCTCTCTCACTTTTTTCGGCTCTGATATTCGGTCACGTAGTCAGCTAAGTCCATTATTAGTGGAGGTCTCGTTAATGATCGTGTGTATGATTTTAGGAGTGTTGTTTTATATGGTATATGCGAAGATTATGCAGGAACAACGACTTAGGGTGCAATACGACGAGCCTGCAGTATTTGCAGGTAATCCGTACCAATTATTTGTTTTGGCATTATCAGTGTGCGTGGCAAGCGTAGTATTTATTTCCATCGCCATCAACGAATTGAGAAAGACATAATATGCTATAAAACATTTACACCCATCAAGACTTTGTGCAAATGCTTTAGCTTATAAGAACACATTGTATAGTCTCCGTTTTTGGTATTTTTTTTAAATTCTACAAATATCTCGCCATCTACACAATGGAAACTTTAAAGTTCTTAGATCTAAGAACAAGTGTTCGATCAGTTATAAATTTCCAATTATCTATATCTATTACCTTTTTGTATATTATTTTGTAATGAATGTTACTCAAAATCTTTTTCTGCATATTATCGTTCATTATAGGTTAAAAGGTCCGGACGGTACACGAATATATTTTACATGAATTTTGGAAAAATGATTACAGTAAGTTTGTCTATAACAAAGCAAACATTCAGAAATAATTTTTATAAAATATAGATTTTGTTGATCATCTATTTGTAAAAATATATTATTAATATTTTTTCATGATAAATAAGATTTTGTAGAGAATTATAATTTTCTTTCAAAAATTATATTCTGGTTTGTTTAATAAGAAAAACGATTATTTACGATTCCTGTACTGTAATTAAAAATGATCTATGATGGAATCTTACACATTAACCTGCAGTTACACAGTGAAAACGTTTATTTCTTATTTTGAAGATAGGAAAACACTGTTTTTTGTTATTGAAGATTGAAAATACGTTGATTTTTCATCTTGGACAAAGAAAATATTTGACCTCCAAACTAGCAAGTAGCAGAACATCCATTTAAGCATTTAATATGAAATTCTCCGACTAATGATTATCATATTTCCTTTTTCTGATTTATTAGATTACGCCGCCAGAAAAATATTAAAATAACAACTAAAGTAACCTCGTAGATTCATGAAAGTGTCTGGATAACCCCACTTTTTGCCAATTCCTTAGTATTACATGGAATACTCATTATTTATTGTGAGAATTATGTAATTTTCTGTTTGTGGCTATTTTTTGAATTATCTGGTTTTTATTTTTTAATTCCTATTCATATATTCGAAATAAGTTATTCATATATTCGAAATAAGCTATTCATGATTTGAAATAAGCTAATCATGATTCAAAATTGCAAAAAAATTGATAAAAATTCAAGAATTAAAATTTGCAAGAAAATAAATTTCTTTTATAATCTTATTTTTTTACAGTTAATAATACATATTTTAATTTAAAAATATATAAGTTCAAAATACATATATATTTTAATTAAGAACTGAGGTATACTAATGTTTGAACGCAGTGTTAAATAAGGAATACAAATTGAAATTATCATGCTGACTAGTAATATTATAAAAACTTAAAAAAAAAAAAAAATTTAATAGAGGGAAAAAAATACATATAAATTTTTTTTTTCTTTAAATAAAGAAATTGGTCTAGGCTATTAAGTGTAAACATTATTAATACAAAAAGTGGAGGACGAGGGTTTAAATAGAATGAGCATAACCGTGTTAAACGAAATTATGATTCATATCCTTTATAGTACTAAAAAATAATTAAATATATATTCTTAATAGTTTATATTTAAAAAAGATTATGCTCGAAAGAACAACATAAAATTTACTATAAAATGACATTAAAAAAATTTAAACTTTAACTATACATCTGACATCATGATTAAACAATTAGAACATCACATTAACAATGCCACATCCTCTTAGGTTCCCCTATGTCGCCACTTGCAATGCTTAAACAAATAACAATATATTAGTAAAGCTACAACCATTTATTAAATTCATAAACCCACGTAAAACTAATCTATTACATAATGACAATAATTAAATACATAATCCATGTATCCAATGTTACATCTTAGTGATCATCAACACAAATGTATAATATGTCTACAATCATTTACATGGTGTGTATATATAAAGTATACCTTCATGAAATTAGTTTGAAATCAATCAATTCTATGGAAATATAATCCCATGTAAACAAAGAATTGAAATATAATCAATACGCATTCCATGGTTCTCTAACTAAGCATGCTAATGATGCTCTCAGCCTTAATCTCCATTAGCGAGAGTCCTAGAATGAGAATATGATGTATGATAATGCCTAATCTAGCTCTCAAATTTACAAATTGCAATGTAATTCATTCCATCTTGCTCTCAAATTATTCTATTATTCTCTCAAATTTATCTCAAATACTATGATCTTGAAGAATTTCTCTATAGTGTAGATGCTATTGCTCATGAATGTCTAGGATTAATAATGCTCTCAAAATACTTGGTATTTATAGGATTTCCAAAGGGTAGGGGATAGAGTTAAGTTGATCATGATCAAAGATTGGTTGATTTGAAGGGTTTCAAATGGAGAGACAATTTAAATACTGGTCTCAAAGGTTTGGACAAAGAGACAAATTGAGTGGTGAAGATGTTAAAGGGTTAAATGAGTGATCAAGATAGCAAAGTTTGGAGTATTCCATGTGTTTTAATTCCTTGATTCTCGTTGACTCTTCAAACTCTTGTCACCTTTATTGAAAGAAATTAGGGTTTAATAACTTCAATCAATTAATTAAATTAGGCATGTAAATGAATAGGTTGATTTGGATTTTTGATTTAAACAATACAATTAATTGATTAAACTGATTAAATTGTATTAATTTACCCCTTTTAGGATTAAATTTAATTAATTGATATATTTATTAATTCATCCTTTGATTTTGATGTCATTTAGTCCCATTTGATTTGATAAATTGTTAATTCATTTGATAAATACAACCGACCAATTTTGGGTGTCTACAAATACCCCTCTTTGAATTGATGTGCGAAGCACATTGATTCAAACAAATCAATGTCCTGATCTGATTGACTTATTTGATCTGATTGATTTGATACAATGTCTGATGTGAAACCGTGATTTGATAATCTGATGTGAAACTTGATGCCAACTTGATGTTTGATGAGAAATCTTGATGTGAAAAATTGATGAAGGATAACACATAAATGTCCCACTAATAGAAAATTAAAAATTTAGTACATCAAATTTTTTCTCTCAGTGCAAAAGTCTGATAAAAAATCAAGTTTTGACCACCTGATGCCCTCGCGGAAATGAAAATAGAATTCATAATAGAGGCTAAAAGATATTGAAGAATGAAATTACTAGGTCAATTCTAATTTCATTTCCCAAAATCAACTGAAGAATTTATCGTAACATATTCCAATGATGAAAAATGATAGTTTTAAGGCCCTGAAGAGTGAAAAAAAAAAAAAAAATTAGGTCAAAAAGTTATAAATGGAAGTAAAAAGTTCATTTTTACTATTCATTTTCACCTTTTACCTCTTATTTTTGCTTTGATACTTTTGGAGATTTCGACGATGGTGGTCCCCATATGCGAGCATCGGTTTAAGAGAGGGTGCAAACTCCAAAGACCAGCTTAGTATGGACCTTCGGTGAGTGATTTCAACATTCTCAAGCATTTATTACTGCATTTATTTCCCTTAAATGATTTGTTTATGACTAGTTAGGGATTTTTAATGTAAATTTTAGCAATATTATGCGTAGGATTATGTAAAATGTCACATAGGAAGACAAAGTTGTGTGTTTGCATAGTGAAGCAGCATGTACAAACAAGAAACATTTCATGTAGGAAACCCCTCATGTCAGTATTCTAGGGGCACTCTAGGTTTATGTAAATTTTATTGCGTTTTTTGGAAGGCCAGGGAGATTCCTCATGGGTTATGTCATGCTTCAAGCCCGCATGTGAGGCCAGGGTAGGGTGGGTTTCAGAAGATTTATGGCTGGCAGCAGGGGTAGAGCCTTCGATAGAACTAGAAGGTAAGGGAAAGCCCTAATTGAGGGAGATCGAGGGTGACATATTTTGCTAGGAAACTTGGGTAATTTCCATGATGGGCGGAGGGAACAAAGCACAATGGAAGTGGTAAATTCTAAAAATAAGCCCCTGGTGGATGTAAAAAGGATTCTTACTGAGAGAAATCGACTCATTCACAACAGCCACAGTAGTTTCTAAGGAATGTAGAAGATAAAAAGACATGGAAATTAACAACTTATGCCTAAGGTGGTTAAGAAAAGGGAGGTGATAATCTTAGAATGTACCGAAACTACCCTTCAAGGTGAAATACTTCATAACCAGCTTTCACATCTTTTGCTAGAATTCAAGAAGGTTAGCCGTGCTATAACCGCCATTTTTTGACACCGGTTTGTCATCTTTGGCAAAAAACTGATCAAAGTCTATTTTTGCCTGGGTTTTGGTGGCTTTCTTCCACTTCCTACCTGTGGTGGCCATACTAATCCCCAATCCTTAGCAATCTTCTACTCGAAGTTAGTAGGAGGGAAATTAGGGATTTTCCATCTTCCCGCCATCAGATTTTCCTATAAGAGTTTATACTCGAGATAGTAAACATCCTTTATTATGAGTTCCATATCTCTCAATATCCTATTATTGCATTCCTTCCAAATTACCCAACAAACTATAGGGGTAATTTAGTTCTATAAGAGTTTTATCAGCGGGTGTTGTGAAGGCGAGTGCCACTCAAGTAGCATATCCTTGATGCTATGGTTTGAAGCCCATGGAAGGTTGAGACTAAAGAGGATCTCCTACCAAATCACAACAATGAACTCATTGTGAAGCATGATATGGTTAGAACTTTCCTCATCTTTCCTGTACAGGTAACATCTGTTAGTGAGGCTAAACCCTCTTTTGACAAGATTGTCAAGGGTGAGAATTTTCCCATGGAGCGTTGTCTACAAAATAAAGTTAACTTTAGGGATTAATTGTGGCTACCAAAGATTTCAACAAAAAAGAAATGTAGCAATGTCATTGATAAGAAGACCACAGGCCGATCTAACAGAGAATGACCATGTTGAGAGTGTGTCCAAAGAAATCTATCAGGCCGGTCAATGATAGGGATGTAGGCCGAAAGCAACAAGTCACTGAGTTTAGTCACCAGGTTGGTTAGATCTAGTCTGCCCTGAATATATGGGAGGAGGTCAATCCACTTACCATTAGAGATAAAGTTGGAGACCGGTGAACCAACACCAAGAGTTAAAATGTTCCTCAGCTGAGAGAAACGAGAGTTCCCGAGGATGGTGTCTGGTAGCCAGGGGTCATCCTAGAATCTGATCTCCTTACCATTACCCAACAACCAGATGGTCCCTTTTTCCAAGATACCTTTGCATTTAAGAATAATATTCCATATTTTGGAGCCCCAATGGTGGCCCTGCACCATGAAGAGTTTATAGTAGCGTCCCCCATCCAGATACTTAGCTTCCATGGTTTTGCACCAATCAATATTTCCCCACACCATGGTCCAAGCCATTTTGGATAGAAGATCTCTATTAAGGTTGTGAATTTTCCTTAAACCCACGCCCCATAGGGCTTTGGGGAGATAAACCTTATCCTAGAAGACCAACGGGAGGCGTTTCTTTTCCTCTAACCCTAACCAAAGGACGGTACGTTGAGTTTTTTCAAGCTTGTCACTCATGAAACCGACGATTTTAAATATAAACAAAAGATAAACTGGAAGGCCTTGCAGGGAAGTAGCAAGGAGTTGTAGCTTACCAGCATTACTTAGGAGTTTACCTTTCTAGCCCGCTAGTTTCCTTTGGGTCTGTTCAAGGATAGAATTCTATAATTCATTTTTCACATCTTTGACAGTCAATGGAAGGCCAAGATGGGTAGTAGGAAGCTTGTCAGCTTGGCATCCCCGAATGTTCAAAAAAAATTTCTAAACCAGGTCCTCAGTGTTAAAGAAGAACATTTGGCTTTTGTAATAATTCAAACTTTTTTTTTGTTTACGTTATATTTGTAATGTCTGTTACTTGGAATATTTGAATGTGTATTATTGTTCATTATAATCAAATGAGGGAGCTGTACAAGAATATATTTTATTTAAAAATTTAAAAAAATAATTAAATGAAATTGTTTTTATCTTGAATTTCAAGCTAATGGTAAGATTTTAGAGTTCCATAATATAAAAAAAAAATTTGTTAAGTAATTTTTATAGATATGGATATTTTTAGATCACTCATTTGAAAAACAAAACTATTTTTAATATTTAATTCTATAATGAATAATTCTTTGTGTAGAACTATAAAAATTAAATTAAATCTATTCCCAAGACGATAATACCCTGATTTGTTTGTTTGGCCAATTGATTATTTAATGTTCTCCTAGAGTAGTTCTGAATGATAGTGGCCTCATTTACATAGACATACAGTTTAAAAGTGGACACGTTTATTTTTCATAATGAAGAAAGGAAAGCACTCATATTTGTTTCAGTGACGATAGAAGACACGCTTTTTCTGTTATATTGGTGAGAGAAGAAAATTGACCTACAAACTTGCAAAGAGAAGAAAAACCATTATCATATTTCCTTTTTCTGATTTATTAGAATACGCCGCCAGAGAAATGTTAAAATAACAGCTAAAGTAGCAGAAGTAAGTCCATTATTTCTGTGTCATTCTTTAAAATCATTAGTTTAATATTAACAGTGTAGAATATTAAAGTTTTCTCCGAGATTCAGTTACAATGTCTGGTGAGCCCTACTTTTTGTCACTTCCATGAAGTTTAAAACTTCATGTCCGGAGATGTTAATGCTGAAGGCTAATATTAATACAAAGTTTTTAATTAAAGAAAAATTGATTTTAGAGGGACCAGAAACACTCAACCCAACAAGAAAGAACAATTTAAGATCTAAACACAAACCATTAGATTTTATCACACTATCATTCTTTTGCAAAATCTCATCATTAATACTACAGACATTATTGATGGTACTCTCAATGCAAAAATACCTTTGTCTTTGCTTCTCAGTCTAGTCTGGTCACAGGTTCAAGCATTGTCTTTTCTTTATTAGTACAAAGTTAATATAATTAACAAGAAACATATATAGTAATTATGATCCATATTCTTCATAATAATATTAAAATTATAATAAAAAATTAAATATATTTTTTAGAATTGATATTCAAAATTACTATTCAAATATGGTTATAATTAGAATAATTTAGAGAGATATGCAATTACATTATGTATATAGGATTATGTAAATAATATTATATGTGAGTTATATAATAAATTAAAGTAGTTTTAATTAAATCTTATTTATAAAGAAAAGTACAAATTAGACTAGGTTATAAGTTAGATTAGATTAATTAATGTTAGTTGAGCATTGATATAATACTTATATGTATCAATAAATTAGAAATAAAGTTTAGTTTTATAATTGATCTGATACATCATTTTAATATAGATTTGAATCTAACAAAATTCAAGTTCTATTAATTCAATTGGGAAAGGGCTCAAACCCATACATCAAGCTAAATGGCGAAAGAAAAGGAGTAGTTCACAAGGGGGCACAAGGGAACCAACCCCAAAAGAATCCGAAATTAGAAACAAGAACAAAGAGGTTTAGGTAGCAGCCCTAAACCGACCTGAAAAAGCCCAAAAATCAATGGAGGCATCAAAATTAAGAGGTTTCAAAGGGAATTCTCCAACCCAAACTCCAGGAGGTTTTGAGAGGCATCTTCCTACCTATTAGAAATAATACCTCTATAGACAACTAAGTTTGTAGAGAGAGAAGAGGTCAAAGAGAAGTCCATCCCCCCAAAAAAAGTCCAACCCCAACAAAAAAAAATTCAAGTTCACGACTAGTATATAATATATTATTATCATGTTAGAATAAAAATATTGTGTTGATTCTATCTACGGACAAGTTTGGTTATTATAGACAATTTCATGAATGTAGATATATCTTGTAGCCAATAACTTATAATATGCATTTTTCTTCCCTTCACTTGTCACAATCTTGAATTCTTCTACACTTAATGCTATCAATGGATTGAAAGTTCTTACAAATATCTTTAGAAGGTTATCATTAAATTTGAAAAGGAAACATGTTATCCTAGATCAACTTGTGAAATTATCTAGAAATAACAGAACAATAATATTCAATCATGCAATGCTTCTATGAATGCTTGTGTGTAATATTAATGGTTGTGTAATTAAATTATTTTTAGTGCACCAATTGAAGTGTTTATGCTCCTTGAGGTGATAGAAAATTTGTGAATATTTAGTGATGTTAAAAATATGTATTTAATACCTTTTGAAATGAATGGATTTTGAAACACATCAAAACTTTTTTTTGTTTACTTTAGCTTTTAATGGGAAGACAAAGGTTTGACATGGTTGAGATAATGAATTTAATTTTTCCAATTTTTATAGGAGAAGTCTATAACTTTGATAAAGACTCACGACCATGAATTAGTTTTAATATATAAAATTTAACTAAATTGCAATAGACATGTTTTTCATTGACTTATTTTGAAGCATATGTGGGACAAACAAGTGGTTGTAAATAATATATATAAGGATGTTCAATTATATGTAGGATGTGGATTATATAAGGAAGGGAACCCAAATTTTTACTTACCTATACATTTTCTCAATATTTCCATGTATGAAGAATCTCTTCTAAAATAAGCAAAAAAATGAATGGAAAAGGAAATGGGTATATCTATATTTATTTGTTGTGTTTTGCATCCAATTGAAAGTGAATATGAATCATACAACAATCTTACATCTGAAATTATGTAGCACTCACAAACATGCATGTCTAATGAAAATATCTCAGACACTCAAATGTTATTGCATGGAGTTTATATAAAGTAAGGATTCTTGCAAGGATATGATCATGCATATTCACCTTATTCACAATTTTTTTGTTACATGCCTATTTTGTATTTATTTGTGTCAATATATGTTCCTCTTGTAATAATAAATCAAGAATAATTCCATTATGTCATTGACCAAAATATCACGATTCTATTTCAACTTCTTAACTCTTTACATTGTATTAATTATTAACTTCCTATGTCACTTATAAGACACATATCTCCTTCTATGCTGACTTGGATTAATTTATGTTTCCTTTATTTTCCTTCTGCGCTTAATCTCATTTTCATTATTTATTATGATAGGAAATCACATAAAAATTAATTTAATAATGTGTTTTATAATAATTTAAATAACTGTGAGAGGACCCTAACTTATTATAGATTCTCATTAATTCAAGTGGGAAAGGGTGCAAACCTAACAATTAAAGTAACATGAAGTCTGAAGACATAATAATGTTAGAAAAATAGAACAAGAGAGTTATCCAAGAAGTAAGAAAAGTTAGAATTGGACAAGGCCTTTACATATTTCTTGTTTTCTAGAAACCTTAGCCAATTGGAGATATTTCTGAATTTTTATACTATCGTGTGGCCATATTTATCTTCAACATATAAAGATCTAGGTGGAAGTGATAGTAAAACATCCTTAACAATCCTAAAAAATAAAGAAGAAGGCGGCATGGTTGAAGAATGATTAGAGAGAACAACAAGATTAGAAACAATAACTTTATTAGAAGAATCCTTAAATGTAGAATGATCCTTAAAAATAAGCATTCTTTTATCTAGACTATTTTTGAAAATAATAGTAGAAACTTAATCCTGGTATTTACCCTTTTATTCTAGAAAAAAGTGTAGAGATAAATAGGAGAAATAGTAGAACACTAAAAATAATCAGACCTCAAAGTGCTAAGATGCATTTCAGAATGAGCTAAAGTAGGACATGAGAGATACTAGGAGTATAATTCATAAGATTCATATGGGAATACATTAAGATGTTTAGCAATATAATATGTCCACCAAGAAGAAGAGGACTTGCAAGTGAAAATAGAATAGCTAAATGAAAAATGACCTATAACACAGTAGCCCATATAGTCATTTAGTTGGGACATGGATGATTGCTCACATTTAAAACATTATCTCTTAAGAGAGGTTTAGATAGATAATCTCCACAAAAATACAATTAAAAGGAGTAACGTAAAAATTAATAGTAACAATATCCTCACACATGAAATGCCTCAAGGAATTCCCAATTTCCTCATAGATAAATTTACAGCAAAATTGTAAGGGGAGAAAGGGTAGTATCATCCAAATAGAGGACTGAACTTGGCTTAGATTTATTTTACTCCCACCCTTTCTACTACATATTTACCAATATGTGTTATTCATCATCACAAATATTCTCTTGATAACACACACACATACAAAAATAAATAAATAAATAGAGAGAGAGAGAGAGAGAGAGAGAGAGAGAGAGAGAGAGAGAGAGAGAGAGAGAGAGAGAGAGAGAGAGTTTTATTTTTATATACAATTTTTTATTATTTCAAAATATGAGAGAAATTAAAAGTTTAATATGAAATATTTCTCGGAATCATGTGACATAATCAAATCAGAAAAATTATTTTATCAACAATTTATTTGTGTTATAGTAATTTGAAAAAAATTGTAAAAGTTTTATAATGATATTTTCCTTAATGCATGTGAAATATTTGTAAGGATGGGTAATTGATGGAAATTAAATTATTATTATTATTTGTATATTAAATATTAGGTAACCTTGAAGGGTGGGGTTTTGTTTAATAAGTTGGAGGTTGTTACTTGCATCAGCATCTTTGACCCTTTCCTTCTCCGACCTTAAACCAAAATGCATAACTCAATTGTTAAGTTTACAGGTCACCATCCTGACATTGTTCTAGCCAACAAGAGGGTAGAAATGTCTTGGTATTTGAAGGGATTTATTTTGTTTTGACCCTCCCTAAGGGTATTTTTGACATATCTTTCACCATAAGGAAAGATTGTGTGCGTATCCTTATTGTTGGGCCTTAGTTTTATGAAAAAAGACCCTACAAATTTGAAAAAGGAGGTTGGG
Source organism: Thuja plicata (assembly GCA_018584345.1). Taxonomy (NCBI): domain Eukaryota; kingdom Viridiplantae; phylum Streptophyta; class Pinopsida; order Cupressales; family Cupressaceae; genus Thuja; species Thuja plicata. Next base: position 1,159,818 of record MU226713.1, on the reverse strand, counting down.
AATAAACTTGACGGTACATATTTTTTGTGATATTTGAACTTGGGCCCATCTCCCTACCTTACCTCAAAAATATTGGGATGAAGAAGTGATTGAAGGTGTTACAAGATCCTTCGGAGAATATTTGGGTGTGGACATTTTAACTAAGAAAAAGGACATATTTGTTTAATCATATTTCTTTTTTAAAGTTTTTAGTACCATTCTTCTGGTGATGCTTGATTTGTGGTCTTAGTTGGGCTATTGGATGTAGAGGCTTGAATATGAAAACTTTACCCCATTTTTCTAGATTTTCTCCTTTGTTGGCACTCTCAGTTCTAAATGTCTTAAGATTGAAGATAAATTTTTACTGGGAAAAGAGAAATTTTGGGAATTTATCCTGTCCCCAAACTTTCTCAGATTTGCTTCCCTCTCATTAGCCTTAGTTCATGACAAAGGTATTATTGGATCCTACCCGTAAGGCTCTACCTCTGAGTTGGATGGAAAGTTTGTTAATATACTAGAGCTAGAACCTTCTCCTGCTTAAGTGTTAGTGTTTTTTGGTGTTTCTCTAGACTCTATGTCTACTAGTGTTTCTCTAGTGGTGGAACTTTGGGTTAGGTTTTGGACTTTGAGAAATGCCCTTAGTTGGTTCCTTTTGGTGAATCTTATACACCTCTTTCCCCCACTAGTTCTTTCAAAGTCTCCTACCTCTATTACCCCTATGTTATCTTCTTTCTCTGACTCTAAGGTAGTTGTGTTCATACTGCACTCCTTCCCCTCCCCGTCATCCTTCTCTATGCCCTCCTCTCCCTTCTTATTTTAATGAATAGGGACTCCCATCCTATGGCTTCATATTGTCCAAAGATTCATAAATTGGAATATTTGGAGAACTTCATCAAAATTGGTTGTAGATCAAATAACGATATTTTTGTGCTAGTGTAGGAAGGGATGTGCTGAATGGTAGCCGAAGTAATCTTAAGGATTCTTTCTCATGTGAATGAAAAAAATGATTATTATTTCTTGGAATATCATAGGCCTCAATATCTACTATAAATATATTTTCGTTTAAATTCAAATCAAAGATCTTCATCCTGATATCCTTCTCATTCAAGATACTAAAATGATAGAAGAGGATTTCAATAAAATTTACAAATATATCTATCCATTTTCCAACACTTATTTTGTAGGGATAGATGGGGCCTTTAGTGGTTTGGATATTGTTTGGAGACCTAATTATTTTATTGGTACCCTTCATTGTCATTCTAAAATTTCTTTGCACAACTCCTTCACAAATGTTCACTGCTCAGTCAAATAGATGATGTTTAATGTTTATGCTCCAAATAGTGTTAGTTTAAGTAGAGTCTTCTAAGAATCTCTCATTATATACCATTCTTCTTTCATTGATATTTATTGGATGATCATGGGGAACATAAACTCTCCCCTTCTTCCTTTAGGAAAAAAGAGAGGTACCTCTGACTTCAAAGATTCTATATAAGATCTTGAAAATTTAGTGTCCCTGGCTAACTTTTGGATTTAGAGCTAGTGGGAAGTAAGTTCACTTGGTTAAATATAATATATAGGAACCATTTAATTAAATTTATATTGGATCATTTACTTCTTTTTTCTCCTTGGTCTATCTATGATAAATGTTTGTTTACCTCTCAAGTCAAATTTGGATATCACCATATCCATATCCTTCTCAATTGGGATTCCAATAAATTAAAAACTTTTCTCCCTTTTAGATTGAGGTGATGTGGACTTACAACCCTAAATTTACAAACCTTCTTGTTAATTGGTGGTCTTTGAATATTCAAGGTTTGACTATGTTTAGATTGGTTAGAAAATAGAAATTTGTGAGAACCAAATTGAATCATTGGAAAATGTTCACATTTGGTAAGATTATCCTTCAGAATAAGCTCTTGAAACAATAAGTTTTGGAAGTTCAAAGTAAAATTGAAAAAGAGGGATGGTCTCTTCAGGTTGCCACTAATGAAAAAAATTTACTAGGAAATCCTTACAATGTTACAAATATCAAGAGTCTAATGAATAAATGAGGGAGATTATAATTCCTTTTTTTCTCACCACTTGGCTCCAAAACATAAAAATAGAAACTCAATCAAATAATAAATCCACCTAGATGACTCAATTATCAAGACTGATGAAGATATTAATAAAGAAATGGTTGATTATTTTTCTTCTATTATGAACTAGGCTCCCTTGTCAGGCCCTAATGCTTTTAAATTTTTTGATTCTTTGTTATTCAATACCTATAAGATCCTCTCTTTTAAGGATATCAGAATTATGAGTGTTTAAGTTTCAGAGGATGAGGTAAAGAAAATGATTTTTTCTCTTAGCCCTTTCAAGGCTCTTGGGTCAGATGACTATTCTCCTTATTTTTTTCAAAAATTTCAAGGATATTGTAGGATATGATATTTTCATGGGAGCTAGGAAATTATTCTCCATGTGTAATCTTTCAAAAAAACTAAAAAATACTTATATTGGACTCATTCCTAAGAAAAATGGAGAGAATAAAATTTTAGAGTTCCATTCCATTAGTCTACGTAATATTGTGCATAAAATATTTCCATAACTATGGGTTAAAAGAATTAAGTTGTTTCTTGACAAGCTCATCCACCCCCAATAGAAAGGTTTTATCCTAGGTAGGAAAATGATTAATCCTACGTCAATGGTTAATAAGGTTCTCCACTATATACTGAATTGTAAAAAAGAAAGTATTCTTTCTAAACTTGATACATCTATGACATATGATATGTTTACCTAGTCTTTTCTCTCAGCTGCTTTGAAAAAATATAGCTTTGAAGGAAGGATTCTCTCTTTTATAGAGGCTTGTGTTAATTCCCCTAAATATTTTTAGTGGTTATTTATTTTTATAAATAGTTTTTCTCATTTTATGGAGGGCTTACATAGGGAAAATTTCTCACCCCCTACCTCTTTATACCTATTAAATACATTCTGGATCAAAAAATATCCCAAAAGGTTAATGAAGGAGCCCCAAAAGCTTTTAAACCCTCTTCTTCATCAAATATGGTTTTGCATCAATAATTTGTTGATGATATAGTTCTTCTGGGGTTGGCAACTTTACCATTTAAGACTAGAGAGTACATAGTGTTCTTGAAGAATTATGCATTGGTTTAAGAAAAAAAAAAATCAATCTTTAGTGGAGTGATATTTTTTTCTTCAATACACATCAAATACTCCAAAACCATATTGCTTCCATGAGCCACATTTCTAGTTATCTGGGTATGCCTTTAACTGCTAGAAAAGTAGAGAACTAAGACTAGGAAAGCCTGTGCAAATGAATTCAAATAAAATTAGCTTATTGGAACAGTTGTCTTCTTAGTAATGCTATAAAATTATAGATATTAACTATCTCCATACAAAGCATGCTTATTTATATTATGGCACTTTTACATATGCCTACCATATGGATTAAAAATCTTGATTTCATTAAAATAAGTTCCCTTTGATCTAGGATGGAAGGAAAAGAAACATTATCAATCATAGAATTGTAGATGGTATTCACTCTTAAAGAGAATAGAGGTCTAAATAGTAAAAATTATATCCTCATAAATTTATGACTTTTATCTAAGATAAGTTGGAAGCTCATCAATGCTTCACAGATTGGTCAAGGACCTTGTGTTCTAAATATCGATAGAATATGAGGTATAATTTTTTTTGGAAAATATGTTGCTCCATTGATCTAATATCTGGAACAATCTAATTCAAACTATTCTAACCCTTAGACAAAGTTGTGTCTAGAATAATGGTAATGTGTAAAATGTCAGCTTTTGGAATGACCCTTGGATCTCTAGTACTCCTCTAGAATGATATTCATTATTTTTGCAATCAAAATAGAGCTTTGTTAAGGTTGGGCTCTCAAGTTTGTAACTATTGGCATCTAACTTCTAATCCCAGTACTTGGAAAATTAACCCTATATGGTTTGAGGGACCTCTCAAGATGGTGGAGGTTCAATTACATTAACCTCTTAAGCCTTTGATATTTTGTAGATTGAATCAACATGATAAACTCATTTGGATTTACTATATAATGGGATTTGCTCTCTTAAATATGGTTATAATTTAATTTCTCCTCAATGGCCCTAGGATTTCAAATCATCTAAAGTGTGGAACTCGAAAGTGATTCCTAAAATCCTAGCTTTGGATAAAATTTTAAAAAAATGAATCCATCTAGTCAATAAATTTTCTTTATGTGAAAATAATTTGGAATTTATTGCTCACCTTATGTTTACTTGTTAATATTCTTGGTAGGTCAGGCATAAAATTATCAAGAAGAAAATTATGTCTTTGTTTGCTAAATGGGTGTGTGCACCAAGTTGTGGACCAAAAAGGGGGTATAAGTCGACACATTTTTTTCTGAAATTAGGTAAACCTGATCTTGGAATAGGCGTTTGAGGGTCATGCACTCAAAATAAGATGTGTAAAAATTAAAAATTATAGTACTCTGAATCTAGTTTCTAAAACACTATTTTTAAAAAAAAATCGATAATATTAAGAGTGTCAAATATTGCGTGCACAAAAACAAGTTCCTGATTTTTTAGGAAATACATAACATAGATGTTTCTATGCGCGGTACAAAAGATATAGTTATATTCAGTATTTTTTAAATCCCTTTGGTAGGATGATAGGTAAGAGTGAGATCTAGAAGTTGTGTATTTTTTTGTAATTTTGCGTTGTTATTTATATTCCATTGTGTGGTTATTAGCTGGGGGCTAAGACATCTCCATCGGGGATTCTCCTGCCTTGCACTGCATCACACCATGTACATGTAACTCAATGATCTTCCATTCCATGGCTAGCTTGAGGCGATGAGTACTTTTTTTTGTGTGATTTTTTTAAGTGATCGCATCCTAAAAATTTGGTACCTGTTTGTGCGCTAGGCATAACTTGCATCAAAATAATCGAAAATGAAAAGTTTTTTTTTTAAAGTGTATTGAATCAAGTGCAGAAAAATAATATGTAATTTATTTTTAATTTGATTAATTATAGAAAAAGTTATTAAAAAAATGGTAGACATATGTCTGTGAGGACAATCAAGACACTGGTAAAGAAAATTAAAGTTTACTATGCTAATGTTGTCCAAAAATTGAAAATAATATATGGTTAGAAAACTAAGAAGACGTATGAGATTATGGCGAAAATTATAAAGATACCCAGTTGACAAATTGCAAACCTGATGAGGATAAAGTCAAGAATTCATCTTACAAGATGAAAAATTTATAAAAGAACAATAATGGAGGGAAAATGAGCCTCCAAGCCTTTGGGTCTTTTTCCAAATCTCTTACCAAGCCATAACCCGATCGGGTTTCTAAATTTCAAATAACCTGATTGGGCTATGAAAATAAAAAAGTACTTCAAAACCTGATCGGGTTTTGAAGAAGTAAAACTTTCTCCATAACCCAAGCGGGTTTTGAAGAAACTAAAATAGGCTTTACTCTAGAAGCCATAACTTCCACATACGGAGTCTGATTGACTCCGTTACAAATGTGTTGGAAAGATATTGAGACAATCTAACACATTATTAACCTATGATCAACTTTAGGCATCAACATTTTTTTTTCATCCATTTGAATCAAGTAAGGTATAAAATAGGCACTCATTATTGCCCATACATGCAACATATAGGAAAATTAGTATGCTCTCTCTCTCTCTCTCTCTCTCTCTCTCTCTNGTGTGCTCTCTCTCTCTCTCTCTCTCTCTCTCTCTCTCTCTCTCTCTCTCTCTCTCTCTCTCTCTCTCTCTTAATCCCACTAAATTAGGTGAGAAATTAATAGTTCAAAAAAGTAAGAACCTAACTTGTGCTTAATTTAAGAATATTTTTTTTCCTACATTAGTGCATGTGTATTGTTTATGGTAGGACCTCATATGGAACTAAAATTTCCATAACTTCCACATACGGAGTCTGATTGACTCCGTTAAAAATGCGTAGGAAAGCTATTGAGATGATCTAACTTTTTATTAACCTATGATCATCTTTAGGCATCAACATTTTTTCTACCATCCTTTTGAATCAAGTAAGGTATAAAATAGGTACTCATTATTGTCCATACATGCAACGTATAGGAAAATCTCTCTCTCTCTCTCTCTCTCTCTCTCTCTCTCTCAAGTTAGGTTCTTACTTTTTTGGACTATACATTTCACCCCCAATTTAGAGAGAGAGAGAGAGAGAGAGCATACTAATTTTCCTATACATTGCATGTATGGGAAATAATGAGTGCCTATTTATACCTTACTTGATTCAAATAGATATAAAAAAAAAATTATTCCTAAACATGACCATAGGTTAATAATGCGTTAGATTGTCTCAATATCTTTCCAACACTTTTTGAACGAAGTCAATCAGACTCTCTATGTGGAAGTTATGGCTTCCAGATTAAAGCCTATTTTAGTTTCTTCAAAACCCGCTCAGGTTATGGAGAAATTTTTACTTCTTCAAAACCCTATCGGGTTTTGAAGTATTTTTTGCTTTTCAAAACCCGATTGGGTTTTGAAGTACTTTTTTCTTTTTAAAACCCAGTCAGGTTTTGAAGTACTTTTTTCTTTTCAAAACTCGATCGGGTTATGGATCAGTTACCAAGCCTAGAAAAATTTAAAATTTTCAATAATCCAATCATGTTATATGAAATTTAATTTTTTTTAAAAGATGTGTCCACTTTTTTGGTCCACAACTTGGTGCACACACCCAAATAGTGGATATGGTCAAAGGATCCCCATATTATCTTGTTTGGTTCACCTTCCTCCACTAGTTACCATTTCACTTAGGAGCTATTATGGCATTATGTTCTTTATATGATATGGACGTTATGGAAAGAACATAACGATAAAATTTTTAGAGAAAAGCCTACTGATTGGGAGGAAAATTTATTTTCTATTATTGGTAACATCAAGGTAAATGTAATAAACATTGTTCATATTAAACATATGTGCCCCCCTTCCTCTATAGATTAGTAAATTACAAGGAATTACTGTCTTTATCTTTCCTTGAAGGCTACAAATCCCCTCCCTTGGGATTAAAAAGTAATACTAAATGGTCCCTGCTAATATTAGATTTGTGAAACTCAATTTCAATAGTTCTTGCATTGGGAATGGAGGTCCAGCAAGTGGGGGTAGTCTAATTATAATCAAGAATGACAAATTCATCTTAGCCTATATTGTTAACTTGGGGTTGCAAACTACCCATGTGGCAGAGTTTGTGGCAACTTCTCATGGTATTTAGTTGGTAATTAACTATGGTCACAAAAAACTTATGTTTATAGGAGATGCTCTCAATTTCATCATCATGTTGATGGAAGAAGTTCATGTGAGATGAGAAATGAAATATTTAATTACAAAATAAAAAGTTTTAGTTTCTACACTCGATAATGTCAGATGCTAACCCACTTATCTTGAAGGTAACGAGGCCACTAATAGGTTGGTAACTAAGGTTTTCTTTATGGACTACATTCGTACTTGGTTTGAAGCTCAAGAATTACCTTTAGAGGTGCATGAAGAAACCAAAAAATATATTTCCAAACTTGGAAAAGGACATACAATAAAATAAAGACATTTATTATGATGAAAGAAAACTATTATATCATGGATAGCATATTTATTCTAGTTATCCCTCTATTTTTAATAATAATCTCCTTTTTTTTTGTATTTTTATATCCTCTACTACCTTCTCTATCAAGATATCTACATAGAAGAGATGGGAGGAGACCTTTGTTAGTAATAAATGAGAGGAGGGGGGGTGAATTAGTGGCCTCAAAATTTATCCTTCAACTATTTACCACCAATCAAATAAACCTTAGATTATTAAGTCCCTACAAGATGTATGCCATGAAAGACTTATAATGATGAACCATCTATTGGTTCTCCTTGTCTGTCCTTATTCTCCTTGATTACCGATAAGAAGTCAAAATATTTACTGAAACTCAGTAAATAAGCAGAGTATACCAATCAACCCAGAAATGTATATGTGAAATGTAAAAAAGTAAAGTAATAAACCATACACACATAACACATGGATTTTAATGTGGAAACCCTGTTAAGGGAAAAAAAACCACTGGGACCGGTACCCCAAATTTTCACTCTTCTGAATTGAGCCCTGTTAGCAGCCAACCCTGTTAAAGGTTACAAACACACTGTTAAGTGTGACCTTGTAAGAGGATTTTGTACATAGAGGTTGTCACTTAGTATCGGGCATCTATTGCTACCATCCTTGAGCCATCATCCTTCTTAGACTATCAATAGGTATCGGGCAAGTCCAATGCTACTTTCATGAATCAACCTTTTTGGTACTCCTTGGGATGTACCTCAATATATAGAAGATTGTTAAGTTCTGCTTGGTTAAGAGACTTGATGCTTCAATAGTTAAACTGAAACACTATGACCTATTTCTAATGAAACTTTGAATTACAAATTTTTAGATCTATTTAAGTATATTACCTCTCTGATCAACGTATCAATTCAATTCTTTGTGCTCCACACTTTCTGCTCTGTGATATTATGCTCGCTATTCGTCGGTGTCTACATAATTCTTTAGCTCTCCTTCAGCTTGATTGATCAAGGCTGTATGAAGTTCTTCTTCATCAATTTTTCTTCATCATCCTCTTTCTATTCACTCCCCTTCCCCATGCATATAGAAATAAATTAAGTTTGTCTCTTATATAGACATGATATTCACCGTTTCTTGATTCTTGGTGTGAAAAACAATCTAGCCAATTTGATTTAAAGCATAACTCTTGATTTATCTCATAGTTATCTTTTTGACAACTGTACAAATCAGCTTTAAATCAATTACTTAACTTTGGTCAAAGAAAACAACCTATTAAGTCTTATCTTTAGCTTTGGCCAGCTAGATATTTTGTCATTTTTTGAAATCTCTATTCCTTCAATCAATTTTGTAGTTAGTTGTCAGTGACAACCACTAGTTCCATCTGTGTGAATCCAGTTAGCTTTAGGATCTCCGTCCATCGGGCATCATTGGATTTTACTCATTAGGCAAGTATGTTTTCAGCTCATCAGGCATCATGTGGCTTTGCTTCATTGGGAACACTGTCTTCTGTTCGTCGGGTATCACCTTGAATTTTCTTCTTTACCTTTACTGAAGGTGTGTACTCCGTCGGTGTTGTTTGTCACTTGGTGAATACTTGATATTTATGCATTTTTGAAAGCATAACCTTTGTTCCATTGATTATCTGAAGTCTTTGGCATTATGTACATGAACGTACAGATGATATCATGTTGACATCAATGGTAGTACAAACCATTAACTAATTTAATGTCTTGCATTATCTTCAACTTAACATTATCAAACACTCAATCAGTTACATGTCATCAATCTCTCCCTTTGGCATTGATGGCAACATAATATATTATCACACTATACTATTTCTAATACAATATGAAATACAACAGCTGAGATTCATCAAACTACTAATCATTTTGTTCTGTCAACCGATAAATGTTTGATCACCGGTAAGCTATGTTTTAGCTTAGATTTGATTCTTGTAGCTTTTTAATTTCTGATGTGTTGAGTCTTCTTCTTGTGTCAATTTCTCTCCTTTGCATGCTCTCTCTTTCATGATGTCTTTTTCTCTTTTCAGCAACTCTCCCTTTGTATAAGCTTTCATACAATTTTCTCTCCCTAAGGATATAATCTCTCCTTGTTGAAGTAATCTGATAATGGATAATCTCTCTTTTTCAGAAGAATGTGATCATATGAATAATCTCTCTCCCTTTGACAATAATGCCAAACAAATATTTTACAAATATCTGACATTCATGTCAAGCAATCTTTTCTCTCCATCCATAATATATTCCTTGAATTTCCCTTATCCATTAGCAATACATTAATATTCTCTGGTGCTCGGTTCTGATATATACCTCTCTGTATATAGATGTCTATTTGAAGTTCATCTCTTTGCTTGCATCAACATGAATGATATTATGATAATATGTAGGCTGATGCAACCTTTAGTCTTTTACTGACTGGTAGACAAGGGTTTGACCCCTAGTCTCTTTCTCAAGTACTCAAACATATCCTTCAGCAGTGGCTTGGTGAAGATATCAGCTAATTGTTCTTTTGATTGCACATACTCAAGTATCACCTCTTTTTCTTGAACTTGTTCTCTTAAATAATGATACTTGATTGCAATGTGTTTAGTCTTGGAATG
>MU226713.1:1139129-1149596 GCA_018584345.1 Thuja plicata | reverse complement strand
CTTGGTGAAGATATCAGCTAATTGTTCTTTTGATTGCACATACTCAAGTATCACCTCTTTTTCTTGAACTTGTTCTCTTAAATAATGATACTTGATTGCAATGTGTTTAGTCTTGGAATGCATGACTCGATTCTTGGAAATGTTTATTACCCTGGTGTTATCACAATAGATAATCACTAGTTCTAAGATCTTCATATGCATACCTTCCAACAACTATTTGATCCATGTAATATTTGAGCAATTTGCAGCAGCAACAATATATTCTACTTCTGCAGTAGACTGGGAGATGCATCCTTGCTTCTTGCTAATCCATGTGACAAGTCTATCACCCATAAAGAATGCTCCTCCAGTTGTTCTCTTTCGGTCATCAAGATTTCCAGCCCAATCAGCATCGGTAAACACCTTAAGTTCAAATTTTTCTTCTCTTCTATACCATAAGCCAAATTCCTCAGTATTCTTTAGATATCTTAAAATTATTTTTACAACAGTCATATGTGATTCCTTGGGGTTAGCAAAAAATCTAGCAACAATTCCTACTACATGTGCAATATCTGGTCTAGTGTGTACAACATACATGAGTTTTCTAATCATTGATCTATACAAAGTATGATTTACCTTTGTTGTCTTTTCTTCCTTTGTCAACTTACATCCAGTAGCCATTGGTATTCCAACTAGTTTGGAATCTTCCATCTTGAATATTTTTAGGACCTCTTTGATGTATTTGGACTGTGTAATGAAAATATATTCACTTTGTTGAATGATCTGTAGACCAAGAAAGAACTTGATCTCTCCAAACATAGACATCTCAAACTCTTTGCTCATCTCATTAGCAAATAATTTGCATAGCATATCATTGCCTCCAAATATGATGTCATCAACAAATATTTGAGCAATCAAAGTGTTAGTATCAGTATCTTCTTTCAAATAAAGATTAATGTTTTTACTAGTCCTTATAAATCCAATACTTATTAGATAGGAATGAAGTCATTCATACCAGGCTCTAGGAGCTTGTTTCAATCCATACAAGGCTTTGTGAAGACTACATATCATGTTTCTCTTGTCTGGAACAACAAACCCTTCTGGTTGTTCAATGTATACCTCTTCTTCAAGTATTCCATTTAGGAATGTTGACTTGACATCCATTTGATATACTTTGAATCCTTTATATGCAGAACAAGCAAGTAGTATTCTTACTCCTTCTAGCCTAGCAATGGGTGCAAAGGTCTCTCCATAGTCAATACCTTCCTCTTGTGCATACCCTTTACATACTAGTCTTGCTTTGTTCCTTGTGACTTTTCCATTCTCGTTCAGCTTATTCCTGAATATCCATTTTGAAACGATGACATTCTTGTCATCTGGTCTTGGCACAAGTGACCATTTTTTGTTCTTCTCAAGCTGCTCAATCTCATCATTCATAGCACTTATCCATTCCTCATTATCTAGTGCAACATTGACTCATAAATTAAACAATTTGAGTTTAAACACTTACTTCTTGTTCTTGTACCAACTTTCTTATCTCCTATGATCTGGACCTCTGTATGGTTCCTTCTTACATATCTTGCAAGTAAATTTATAGTTCCTTGTCTATTAGGTTGATCATTATTTTGATCTTTATTCTGTTCTTCATTACCTTGCACATTATCTTGATCATTATCCTAACCGTTGGTAACAGTAGTCTGACCGTCAGTTGCAACATTTGGTTGTTCTAGAATTAAGAAATATTGCTCGGGAAGAGTGTTGGGTTCTTTACAATATAAAAACTTGTTTTAGTCCTCTGGTTCTTTTGTGCTTTCCATCTCATTCTTTTCTGCAAATTCATCAATCTTCACATTTGCACTTTCAACTATTTTGTTAGAGGCCTTGATGAGACATTTAAAAGCTTTTCTTTTGGTAGAATACCCAAGAAAAATACCTTCATCACTTTTTGCGTCAAGCTTTCCATTTCTATCATCCTTTAAGACATAACATTTACTACCAAATATTTTTAAGTAACTTACACTGGGTGTTTTACCATACCATAGCTCATAAGGTGTGTTCTTTGTGTCCTTCTTTAATTATATTTTGTTAAGTGTGTAGACAGCAGTGCTGATAGCTTTCCTCCAGAAGATTTGGGTGATGCCTTTCTCTATCATCAGTGTTCTTTCACAATCAATTATTGATTTGTTCCTTCTCTAACAATCCCATTTTGCTGTGGTGTTCTTGGTGTAGAAACCTGTCTTTTTATACCATGCTCATTACATAAATTAGTGAATTGATCTTATATAAATTATCCTCCTCTATCTGATCTCAAACATTTCAAATCCTCACCACTTTGTTTGTCTACCATAGCCTTATACCATTTAAACATCTTGAATGCTTTAGATTTATCTTTTAGAAACATAATTGTCATCATTCTAGATTAATCATCAACAAAGACAATAAAATATCTATCTCCATAATAACTCTTTGTCCTCATAGGTCCACATAAATCAGTATGGACTAATTCTAGAATATCATCAGATGTATGGGTTTTAATTTTGAAACTTGACTTTGTCATTTTAACTTTTTGACAATTTTTGCACATGATGTTGTATGGCTTTGTCATCATCGGGAAGCCTCTTACATTTCTTCTTTTTCTTATTTTCATCATGATTTCGAAATTCACATGACACAATCTTTTGTGCCACAAACATATGTCTTCATTTCTAGTCATTAAGCAAGTGGTGTTAGTATCATTCAGATAGAATAAGTTACCTTTAGTCTGTTCACCGATACCAATCAGTTTTCCTGATTCATTGAAGATCTTTGCCTTCTTGTTATCAAATGCTACTCTATGACCTGAATTATTTAGCTAAGAAACACTCAATAGATTATAATTCAATCCTTTTACCCAATAATCATTTTCATATTTAATCATCTTATTTAGCATTATTGTTCCTTTACCTTCAGTTGGACAAGGTGTATCATTACCCATTCTTACTGTACCACCATTATAATACTCAAAAGTGTTAAACTTTTCTTTGTCATTGGTCATGTGGTGAGTGCAGCCACTATCTATAATCTAGATGTTCTTCTTGCTAACCTTAGACATGAGTGCAGTTTCTACATACCTTTCATCTTCATCTAAATCATCCTTCAAAGCTACAAATACCATCTTGATGTCTTGATCAGGTTTGGTGTTAGTATATTCATCTTTGTAAGTAGCTAGATAGCTAGCCTTCTTTCCTTTATCCTTGTAGTCTCAGGAATCTCTTCTTTCTGATTTCTGGTAACCTCTGTAATATTTGTTATCACCTCTGTTAGATTTCTTCTCAAAATATCTGTCATTACTTTTGTCATCTTTTCTTCTGTTAGTATATCTTGTACCAAAATGTCCAATCTCTTTATAATTAAAGCATACAAGTGGTAACTTGCCTTTGCATTTACCTTTTCCTCTCTGCATTCTTCTAGCCATAAGTGCTTCTATTTTATCTAGATCTTCTTCTTCACTTTCACTTTCACTGTCTCTTCTAGATGAGTGTCTATGACTTGATTTTATTATTTTCATAGAAGACTTAAATGTAGACTCTAAGTTTGGTAAGACACTATTGTCAAATTTATTCATCTCAAATAAAATCTGTCTACCAATTAAACTATCAAGAGTAACTGTATTGTTTTCTACTACTCTCATTTCTTGAATGGAAGAAACTCTAATAGCATATACAGGTAATAAGGTTCTTAAGATTTTACTTACCACTATCCCCTCTTCAAGTGTACCTCCAACACCTCGTATATCATTGACTAATTCTTTATCCTTGTGTTGTACTGTGTGATGTTTTCTCCTTATTTCATTCTGAGGTCATCAAACTTTCCTCTAAGGCTTTCTTCCTTGGCTCTTAGAAAATTTGTATCACCTCCATGTACAAGCTTCAGTTTGTCCCACATCTTCTTTGCAGTTTTGCAATCCTTGACATCTTCAAATTCAGCATCAGAGAGTGAGGAAGAAATCTCTATAACCATGCAGTTATGCTCATGCTTCTCTCTCAATTGATCTACTATCAGTACTCCTGTAGGAAACACATATTCAGTATCTAGGAATTGAGTAACATCATTATAAATACCTGATAAGTTGAGTCTTATCCTACTTTTCCATGAAGCAAAGTTGTCTTTGTTCAACTTGGGCACATCTCATCTATTCATCTTGTGATTCTGACTTAGGTCTTGAAACCTTTCTTCTAAGCACACAAGCTCTGATACCAATTTTTAGTAATAACTGAGAGGGGTGGTGAATCAGTGGCCTCAAAATTTATCCTTCACCTATTTATCACCAATCAAATAAACCTCAGATTATTAAGTCCCTAATAGATGTATACCATGAAATACTTATAATGATTAACTATCTGTTAGTGTTCCTTGTCTGCCCTTATTCTCCTTGATTATTGATAAGCAGTAAAACTATTTACCAAAACTCAGTAAATAAGCAGAGTATACTGATTAACCCAAAAATGCATATGTGAAATGTAAAATAGTAAAGTAATAAACCATACACACATAACACATGGATTTTAACGTGGAAACCCTGTTAAGAGAAAAAACCACTGGGACTGGTACCCCAAATTTTTACTCTTTTGAAGTGAGCCTTGTTAGGAGCCAACCCTATTAAAGGTTACAAACACATTGTTAAGTGTGACCTTGTTTGAGGATTTTATACATAGAGGTTGTCACTTAGTATCAGGCATCTATTGCTACCATCCTTGAATCAGCCTCCTTCTTAGACTGTCAATAGGTATCGGGCAAGTCCAATGCTACTTTCATGAATCAACTTTTTTGGGACTCCTTGGGATCTGTACCTCAATTTATAGAAGACTATTAAGTCCTACTCAGTTAAGAGATTTGATGTTTCAATGGTTAAACTGAAACACTATGACCTATTTCTAATGCAAATTTGAATTGCATATTTTCAGATCTATTTAAGTACATTACCTTTGTGATCAATGTATCAATTCAATTCTTTGTGCGACACACTTTCTTCTTTGTGATGTTGTGATCACTGTTCGTCGGTGTCTGTAGAATTCTTTATCTCTCCTTCAACTTGATTAATCAGGACTGTATGTAGTTATTCTTCATCATTTTATCTTCAGCATCCTCTTTCTATTCACTCCCCTTCCCCATGCATACAAAAATGAATTAAGCTTGTCTCTTATATAGACATGATATTCATCATTTCTTGATTCTTGATTCTTGATTCTTGGCGTGAAAAACAATCCAGTCAATTTGATTTAAAGCATAACTCCTGATTTATCTCATAGTTATCTTTTTTCCAACTGTACAAATCAGATTTAAATCAATTACTTAACTCTGGTAGAAGAAAACAACCAGTTAAGTCTTATCTTTATCTCTTGCCAGCTAACTATTTTTCCATTTTTTGAACTCTCTGTTCTATTGGTCAACTCTACAGTTAGTGGTCGGTGACAACTACCATTTCCATCGGTGTGACTCCAGTTAGCTTAAGGATCTCCGTCCGTTGGGCATCATTGGATTTTACTCGTCAGGCAACTCTTTTTTCAGCTTGTCAAGCATCTTGTGGTTTTTCTTCGTCAGGCAACATTGTCTTCTATTCGTCAGGTATCACTGTGACTTTTCTTCTTTACCTTTACCGATGTTGTGCACTCCATCGGTGTTGTCTATCACTTGGTGAAAACTTGACATTTATGCATTGCTAAAAGCATAACCTTTGTTCCATTGATTATCTGAAGTCTTTGGCATTATGTACATGATCGTACAGATGATATAAAGTTGTCATCAATGAAAATACACACCATTAACTGATTTAATGTCTTGCATTATCTTCAACTTAACATTATCAAACACTCAATCAGTTACATGTCATCAACCTTATAGAAATAAATCATGATAATTTTTATGAATTAAAGATAAAAAAGAGACCCTTTGGCCCATTTTATAAGTTGATCATGTGAATAATTACATTCAAGGTATGAAGGATTTTGATCCTAAACTTTTTGGGCATTTTGAAAGTCCTAAGACCAAGAAAAGGTGAATATTGAGTGTGTTTTTTGTGGAATGAATTATAGTTGTTACTAGTTTGATGGTGGAAAGAAACACAATTCTTACAAGTTCTAATT
The DNA here is from genome assembly GCA_018584345.1 of Thuja plicata. Classification (NCBI taxonomy): domain Eukaryota; kingdom Viridiplantae; phylum Streptophyta; class Pinopsida; order Cupressales; family Cupressaceae; genus Thuja; species Thuja plicata. The sequence goes on along the minus strand of MU226713.1, from coordinate 1,143,495 downwards.
AGATTATTACAAATAGAAATATTAAGAAATTCCTTTCCCTGGGTGAGAAAATCGCTTATCTGTAGAATGGCTTCAATCAAGAAGATATCCCTAATGAGTGAAAAGTAGAGGCTCCTATGTTGATCAAATTTATCACTCTGGAATGTAGGTTTAAATGACTTTACTCTCATTTTTTCCATACTTAATCACTTTTAGTATAATATCAAGATCAAATTTCCTTTTTTGATTTTATCATTCTTGTATAATTTTTTTATGAAATTAGAATATAATGGGGGCTCCCTTTTCATCAAGGTTTAATCCTCCACCTATATAAACTACATATGGTTTTGACCCTAAATATTGGCCCTAATGTCCCCCTTTAATTTTTGAAATAATTAATTAGGTGGATAATTCAAAGGCTTCCCGTTCTTCAAAAACTTTTCCTCCCTATATCTTGAATATGGTTAACCACCTTAGGAAAGCCAAGATGAAAGATTCAGGAAAGGAAAATGAGCTAGAGGAATTTGACATTGTTTTAGGGCATTCTTCTTCCTCTTAGTCTACTAGGTTGGAGTGGACTTTGAAAAATATCCCTATTAAACACCCCAGTCAGGTTGTTGATGCTCCTTCCCTTGTTTCTTGTATCTAGACATATATAGGGGACCCAGAGGTCCCAATAATGTTTCCCCTCCGTACTGTCATGATCCTACCTTTGTTGAAGAACTTCTATATTTTTCACATTTTGCAGATAAAATTGATAAGCTATGCATACTAAACAGTCACAAAAATACCATAATCAAGTGGCTAATTGCTTAGCTACACACGACGAGAAAGAAAATTGACAAGTTAGAATCTATTGCAGAGGAAGAGGCAAAAGAAGGAGAATGGTCCTATAGTAGTGCAGGTAATAGTGTTTGATAGGTTGTTGATCAACTAGCTCATACGATCAATAACTAATAAAATATTGAAGATTCAAGAATAGGCTCGTGAAGTGAAGGCTTTGATTCCATCTAAGGAATAAAAATACGAGATACTTTGGGCTCTAGCTAATGTCAAATCCAACTAGAATTAGGCTGACAAAATACTAGCATACGTGTTCAATTTTAGCAAGTAGATGATAGACAAAATGAGTTTTTCCTTCAACACTCTCCACAAGGAAATAGAATAGAAGAGGACTAAAATAAGGGAGTGCAAGGAGAAAATGTAGGTTTTTATTCATCTCATGGAAGAGAGCCCTTCTACAGACATTTTTCTACCTCAACCCAGAAAGAATTTTTTTTTGGATACCCTCAAGGAAATTAATTAGGATTAGAAGGAGGTAATTTTCTATTTGCAAATCCTCTATTTGTTAGTGTTGGTCAATGATTCATTTTGTTCCTAGTACATTTTCTATTTTGTTTTGTGCTTTTTCTGGTTGAATTCACTTCCGTTGAATTCCTTGTGAATAACCTAAGGGCTTGATGTTAATTTTTTTTTGATGGGTTTAGGCCCTTTCCCAATTGAGTTAATCAAAACATTTGTACAATTTTGGTTTTCATTGATAAGTTCATATGAACACATTAATTTTTGTTTATATAGCAATCTCATTTATTTTCTAAATAATAGCCATCAATAATTTTTAATTAAATGATAAATCATTTATGTAATTTATTTCATGTGTCTTCATGAATAGTTACAACTCATTTAGGAACATATACAATCATGAGTTAAAATTATAATTATGTATTAAACATTTTGTCAATGCAAAGTTGATACACAATTATAATGTTTTTGAATAAGGATAAATACATGATTTGAAAGTTGAATGTATGGATTTTTTTCCTATTTTGCATACCTAAAATAACCAACTTGTAATAAATCTCCTAACAGCTTATAAATTTTTCTACCTATATATTCCCATGAAAGTTAGTGAGATTTATTGAAAGGGATATTAATTTATTTCATGTCATTTGTTGCATGTACAATCTTGTTCTCAAATAGCTTATTTAGGTATTTGGTCTCTTGATTCCTAACCTACTACAATTGATATTCATTAATAAAATTTACTAATTTTAGCGTGTTCAAGGTATGGCTTGTTTAGAGCTAATGTGTTTTTGGTGTTTCTCAAGTTGATTAATTTTTGTTACACCTTTTAAATTTTCCTATATGGTTTTACAAAATTAGAAGTGTAATGAAGTTATCCAATTCTAATATTTGACATATCAACTACCAAAATCAAATCATAAGTCTTGTTTACCTATCCATGTGAATATGAATCTCAACAAGGTATAGAGTGCTAGGATAGAAAAGTTGTCATTTTGAGTTTTAATGAACCCTTAAAGATGGAAATTTTCAAGGGGTGCAAAAACTATTATATTAACCAAAATGAAAAGGAAAATAACAAATGAATTTATGAGGATTCTTCTGATATTCTTCATTCAACTTATGCCTAGATTTTGGTGGACCTAAACATTTCTAAGGGTCTTTTGGAAAAGATTATGATGCAACACTCCAATGGTGCCTGGATCCAATCCCTGGATTATGAAGGGCTCCCCTTCAGGTGTAGGAGATGTTTTAAAAATTGTTATTTTTCTGATCAGTGTCGATTGGAGAATGAAAAAAAGTTTGGCTCATGGTGGAAGGGGGCCTCTTCTCAACATTACCCTATTGGGAAAGCTTCATCTGTCTGTAGCTTTTCTTAGGTGGTTTCTTCTACTCTGGTGGTTGATGAGGCCAATGCACCTCTTGTGTCTAGTGAGGTCTCTTCCCCAGGTGAGGCCTCTCCTCCGTCTACTTCTGATGCCTCTGTCCTTGCAGTGACTCTTTGTAATGAGACTTTTGTTCGGGTCCTTAATGGAGGTGGGGTTACTGCTTCTCTCGCTGGAAATGCTCCTTTGTTTTCTTCTGGCCTGGTGGCTACTGGTTCACTTGCTGAGCCAGTCCCATTGCCTGCACCTGGTCATTTTTGCAACCTTCTCCTGGCTATCCAGATTTTGAGAGTTTTGGTCTACAATTTTCTCTCTTGGAAGGGTTTGGCCAATGAGATGGATGATGGGTGGACTACTATGAAATGGAAAAAAACTAAACATTTTCCCATATTTGATATGACCCTTCAATCCCAAGAGGGGAAGAAATAACCCTTGTTGTGGCTTCATGTGTTGGCTGCTGGTCCTTTGTTGGATCCATCTGGGATGTTGGACTTCCATGTCTTATTTTTTCTTGCAATGTTTCATTTTATTGGATTTCTTGTTCTATTTTATTTGTGGCCCTGGTTGTGGCCTATCTCAGTCTTTGTTCCTGATGTTTTTATGTTAGGACTTATTGTTATATCTTTAGATTTGTATCGGGTCTCAGGCACCCTTTAAAACCTATTTTACTTAATAAAAAACAAATGAATTTACAAATGTGTAGATAAATAAAATCATTTTCTCATAAATATAATTTGAATAAATAATAAAATAAAAGTACTCATAATATATTCTAGATTTTAAATGACTATACAAATATAACAAATGTAAATCAATTAAATACTCTAAAAATTGAAAAATATAAGTGTATTAATTATAAAACTATAATGTATGATATAATTTCATTCATAAAATTGCATAACTATTTGTACAATTCAAATGCACACTTTTAAGCCAATTAATTTTACTATATCACTCTGCTTAACTTTTGTGACAATGGATTGAATCCTACAAAGTGCATGTATGATCAACTTTACTAATATAGTCTATCTTATAAATGATGTTAGCCCATAAATCTGATCTCTACAAACTTATAAAATATAATTTTGAAATTTTATCCTATAAATATTTAAAAATTAATTTTAATGCTCACCAGTTTGTGTATTTTATCCTTCTATATGAGGATTATTACTTTTTAATTATTCCATATAAGTGTAGTTAAAAATTAAAGTAAATTCCACGTAAGCAAGTAGTTAAAGTGATTTTAAACATTGATATAGTTTCCAATATTTACATAGCCAAAATTAGGGAAACAACTATTCAAGAGTGTTTTTTAATCTCCTGTCCATCACAATTGTTCTTCCATGTTCATATATTAGCCTTTATTATTTTCAATCTTTGTCCCTGTTATACACTGAATTTGCGCCTCTGATCTCAAGCTCTCTTGGTCTTGATAATCCAGTATAACAAGGGAATCATCTCCAGGTTGTGGGACCTATGCTAACTGAGATGAGACCTCCAGATTCTAGGCTGGTTCCTCTTGGATAATCACCTTAATTTTCTTCTTAAACAGGAAAGTAAATCTTTTGAGGGAAAGGGATAGAAGGAATGCTTGAAAGGGAAATGACTGAAAGAAAACTACCTACTAGGTGATGCACCGGAATTGGCATGAAAACATAACACACACAGGATAAACCCCTGGGTCAACTAACTCTGAATTG
>MU226713.1:1097005-1133044 GCA_018584345.1 Thuja plicata | reverse complement strand
TTTTTCTCTGTAATAACTGTCCCTCTTGTCTGTGAACAGTGCATAGCCAAGTGTTCATCTTATCATTGCCCAGGACTTCTTCTCCTTCCTCGTGGCACTTCTGGAAACTTAGTCATATCTCTGTTCTGCTCTGCAACACGTTGAATCTCTTCCTGTTCACCGACATTGAAATAAATCTACTCAAATATTGGCAGACTACTCTGTACATGGCCCCTCTGCAACTAGAAACCCTCTGAGCAATTGAGAAAAAACATCCTTGAATTTTGACGACCTCATCTGCATCATAATCGCACAGTCACAGGCAATGCTTTCTTCCCTCTGAATTTTGGGCGAGTACGCGACGAGCTCTTTATTCATTACCTTTTCTGTGATCGCGCACTCGCGAGCAGTTATCACTTTGTCTTACCTTCTGTGCGAGTAGGCGATGAGGTCTTATCTTTCATCCATCGCTCAGTCGCGAGCCACTTTCTCTTTATGCTATTTTCTCGGCGAGCGAGCGATATCTTTTGTTTTACTTCATCGCACACTCGCAGCCTAATCTTTGTTCATCCTCAGTGCTTGGCGACCGTGCGACTACTCTGCTTCTCCAGCTCGTCGCAGACCCACTAGCGCCTTTTCTGACTTGAGCCAGACGCCGCGACTGTGCGATGCATCATTTTAACGACTCATCGCACACCCGCGCACAGAGAAAAATAACATGAGAGTAGGTCGCGACTGCGTGATTAGACATTGTAACACTAAACCTGCTCAGTTGCACAACTTGAATGACCTATGACTGGGCCTTTTTGACTTTTTCAAACAGTGCCTAAGTCCCCTTGAATCCTTCTGGCGACATTGCTACAATCCCTTGGCGCTAAGTTGGGAGTACTTTATTCGTAGGGCAATTTAATCACCAGACTTAGCGACCACCATTAGATCATCTTCTCCTTACATCGGACGGCTGGCATTTAATCATTTGAAAACTGAGTATACCCTTAAATTATCTAGCGATCCTGCGACTGAAGAGAAAGAACACTTAGTCTCAAAGTCGCGTGACCCATTTCTTTCATCTGGCGATCACCCGACTGAGGACCCACATCCACCTGATATATGCCACCTGTCACACAGCCACTGGTCCATCTGTTTGCATTGGGGAAAGATGAGTCATCATGATGTTCTAGCGACAAGGCGACTGAGTAAATTTGTTAACATCAAACAGCTAGTCGCGAGGTCGGGAATGTTATCTCCTAACTGCCCTTTAATCACAAGACCACGTGACTAAAGAAAACTTAACTGTTTGTCATGGCTGGATCAAGCGATCATGTGACATGAAGTAGATCGTGAAGTCAGAAGACTTTTCCTTGACTGTTGAATTCTTCATGCGATCAAGCGAATGAGGGCGGGCCCCATTCTTTATACTTTCATCTTGCGACATCCCGACTGAGGACTAATCGTGAAGTCAAAGGACACAGGCAGAATATTCCTTGATGTTAAGAGACTATGTGACAAAGTGAAAAGTGGAGTCGGGAGAGAAAAGAGAATATTCGCTGAGGGTCACGCGATCACCCGACTGACTGAGAGGGTCCCACCTGTCACAGGGCTTATAATGTAGATCTGGCGATCATGCGACTAAAGAGAGGAGCCAAGTCGGGAGACATCTGGGGAATATTCCAATATGTTATCAGACTACGCGACAAAGCTTAGGCGCAGGGTCGGGGAAAGAACAGGAATATTTGACTTGGAAAATAGGCACATGCTTTTAGTGATGGAAAAAAGTAACGATGAAACATAACGTGCCAAGGCCTAAGGATTTATTACTTCTTTTGCATGAAAGACTTAGGGTTTAGGGGGTTTAAGCAGAGAAGACATAAACCCTGGAAAACAAGACAGAGGAAACAAGATAGGGCAAACCAGGCCAAATTGCATGAAAATGAGAAATTTGGGCAACAGTCCCAGTTTATCTTATGTTCTATGGTAGCTCTATCATCGTGTAGAATTGACTTATCCATGCCATCAACAAAGTCTTTGATGAGCCTATAAAATGTCATATTTATATTCCTTCTCTATAACACTTTAACCTTTGTTTACAATATCTTTCCAAGTCATTTCCATACATTACCAAGATTTATGAAGCATAAACTATAATTAATGATTTATTGATTAGCATTTGTATGTCTAGCTAGTTAATTCTAAATTCTGATCAAATATTGTTATAAATGGTTATTATTAAATGATAAGTATTTTCAGATTATTAATATGTTTTTTGTGAGATATTTGAGTCGTTCATGTAGCTGGAAATAAGGAGAACCAAGTTGACACTTGTCAATATTCAACAGTTGCTAGAAATGCATAAAAAAGAAACACCCAATTTTAGAATAATGAGAATATCTCCCACGTTTCTTAATGAAATCATAATTTTCTTAATGATTCGGAAAGATAAGGAGGAAAAAAAACCCTTTTTGTGGTTTGAGTTAAATCACAATATTTAATGAGAAACACACGTTTGAAGTTGACTGCAGAAAAAGTGGCAGCAGAAAGGACACCATAAAAAGTCAAAAATAGTTTCAGTCAAATGGTCATATCTCACTCAATGCTTAATGAAATCCATATTTTATGAGTGATTTTGAAATCTGAAAAGGAGGAGAAACAACCCTTTTATCGTTTGAGTTAATTCACAATAGTTAATGAGAAACACTCATCTGAATTTGACTGAGTAAAAGGTGGCAAGTTTGAAGGTAGCAGTTAAGGAATAACTTCTAGTTTGATTTGAACTCTTCCACCTCTTGTTTATCTCATGGATCTGAAGTTATTGAAGTTAAAAAATAATGGATTAACTTGTGGGAACAATATTTTATGAGTCCTAAATAATTATGGCATGTATTTATGGACATTTTCAGCCATATGTGTATATTCATGTTGTAAGAGTTTGAAGTGGATTATAACACTCTCATCTCCTTTTAGTTTGTTCTTTATTAGTTTGTTGGGGAATAATTCATTTCCTTGATGTTGTGGGAGAAATGAAATTTGTCACAAGTTGTTGAGTTTCTAATTATTCCAACTCTCAAGCCGCATGTATATATATGAGCTCTTGCTTGAGTTGAGGGGATGATTAGATGATTAGGGAGTATCTAGTTTGTGCTAAGTCTTGTTAGTAGTGTCTTTGTTTAATAAACAAGTTTGATATCAGTTAATGTAACCATTTTGATTTTCAATAAGAATATGATTTCAGAAATTGAGCTTGGATATTGAATATTGAATACTTGTAGCTAAGATTGTAGCCACTCAGTAAAAGGCCACTTGAGATACTATGACTCTATAGTTGTTTAGAGTATTTTATATTATAGTTTAGATGCTTAGTGATTAGTAATGTGTTTTTTGAGATCAATTATGTTTTAGTGATGTTAATTTCAGTAGTTTTGCACCATTTATAATCAATATTGTAGCAATTCAAATAGTTTCCTGCAGCCATTACTATGTACTTTCCTGCAACCATTACTATGCAGTTAGATTCATTTCCAGGATTGTTATATTGTAAGTTTTGCAATGATAGAATAACTCAAATAATCTCATAGTGCATATACTTTGTAGATTCATTTCAAGTATACGTCCTTGGGTTGATAATTTAAATGAGCGTTCATGGTAAGGAGGATAGCTGGAATCTCATAGTGCATATACTTTGCAGATTCATTTCAAGTATACATCATTGGGTTGATAATTTAAATGAGCATTCATGGTAAGGAGGATAGCTGCTCGGTAGGATGTCCAATCCCTGAGTCATGATAATTGTCTATTTTTTATCCCTTAATGAAGACCAACATTTTTGGCATCATTTCCTGGGAGGAATCAAGCTATGAGAGTCTCTGAGTTTTAGCAGCTCTTTGTCATTTTTCTAGAATCAAATTTTTCATTCAAAGAACTTAGGATTTGAAAAGTTTGCAAAAGTACCACAAGAAGCAGCAAAATATCAATTTTTGATCTATGAAGAATAACAACCAAGAGCCAATGTCATTTGCAGCAAGTTTGGAAATTAATGAAGAAACGTTCTCTAGTATCATAGAGGAGTTTTGTTCACATATTTATGACAAGTTGCTGATTTATGAGGAGGAAAATGAAGAACACCATATTTTGCAAAATGAAGAAATCACCATGCATAAGGTTGCTTCTCAAGATGAATGTGATGTCAAATCAGAACTCCTACTTCAAGAAGAGAGCTGCAATAAAGTGAAAATCAATCCTCTCATGCAAAAAGTAAAGAAGATATTGAAGAGGACCAATTTTGGGATGATTTAGAGGATTTTTTCTTAACCTTAGATGCTAAACCAGCATCTTTTGTAGTGCAAAACTATGAGCATCATGAAGATGGTGCAGAAATTTATGTACTTTTATTAAATCAATCACACAAATTGGTCTTTAGAAGTCAAGAAGAGGATAATGAAGCAGTTCATCAATACAAAGACAACAAGGAGGGTTCAAGATTTGTTCTTTCATGGGGATGTCCTATAAGACATATATCTCAAATGGAGGGGAACAAAGAATCAAAAGTTATGTTTGCACCAAAGAAATAAGTTATAGCTAAATATAAAGCTAAATATAAAGTTGCACCTAAAGGAGAACTATTTGAGCTTAATTATGCACTTCAATAGAACATAACGTATTGTCAGCATGAAGTAATAAGTAAGTTTGTTATGTATTTCCAAAAGTGTTGTTGTTTATTAAGTTTCTTTTGATGTTGAAACTATTTGTAATTGATCATAAAAATGTTAAGCATTGGAAGTTGTTGAGAAAAGGAAGATACTTCAAAGAACCAGTTAATGGTTTTGTTTAAGAAAGTCTTTTTTTTCTAGTTAGTGTAGGTTAGGATAGGTTAGGTTAGGTTTTTCATTCAATAAGTGTTTCACACAATGTCTTAGATGTTTCCTAGTTCTTCTTGTCTAACTGACTATTTTAGAGAAGGTCATAGTTGGTTGGTTTCTCAAACTTCATGTCACTTTTCAAGGTTGTGCATGTGTCAAGCCTTTAATTTCAAAAGAGAGTCTTTGCATATGTTGTCAAAAAAATAAAAATACATTAGGTAGTTGGGTCTACATGTTGTAAATAATTTCTATTCAATGGTGTTGTCTAGTTGGTCTAATCAGATTTTATTTAATGGACAATGGAAATCCAAAGTTGTATTATAAGTCATTGGATAGAGTTTTTCTGCAAGTTGCATGCAACAACTGTTGTCTTCTTTAACAGTCATCCTGCAGCCACTATGTGACATTCATCCTCCAGTCATCCTGCAGCCATTGTGACTGAATAGTCATCCCGCAACAACTATTATGTGATTCAAAAGATAACTTTCACCAAGTATGAGGACATCTACAACTACTGATATCAAAATATGCAACACTCTTGGAGGGACCTAGATATTCAAAAATGAAGGGACCTGTACTTTCAATTATTTTCAAATTTTGAAGCTTCTGACAATAATACAAATGGTACTACATTTATGATTTCTATTTATTCAGAATATTTATCATTTTTTAGTATTTAATTATCTATGCATTACACTTTTCTTTTCATTTGTCTTTATGTAATTATATGCTTCATAACTGATTTATTTTGCAACCCTCATACATACACTTTCATTTGAGGATAAATAACCTTTGAGCTGGGGGGAATACATGAATACCTTGTGTTGTTGTCATAGAGCATAGGAGGATGACCTGGCCTAGACATTTTTATACTACCTCCTATATTCATGGTGATTTTGTTGCATTCATCTATTAACTTTTGTTTTCCATTGTTTCTTCAAAATGACAAAAGCTAAAAGCGGGATTCAAAGTGACAAAGGATAGAACTATTTGGGGAAAGCTACGCAAAAATGAGAATGATAAAGTAAAGAGAAACAAAAATGGAATGTCTTATAAAGAGATAACAAAGGGAAGAAATTATGACATTGTGAAGTGTTGGAGATGAAATAAAGAAATATTAAGAAGACTTAGAGAGAAAAATTCATGGCATTTCATGCTAATAGCTTTCATGTCTAACCAATCTCTATCCCCTACTTGAGGACAAGAAGGACTTCAGTAGGGGGAAATGATGAGCCTATAAAATGTCATATTTATATTCCTTGTCTATAAAAATTTAACCTATGTTTACAATATCTTTCCAAGTCATTTCCATACATTACCAACATTTATGAAGCATTAACTATGATTAATGATTTATTGATTATCATTTGTATGTCTAGCTAGTTAATGCTAAATTGTGATAAAATATTGTGATATATGGTTATTATTAAATGATAAGTATTTTGAGATTATTAACATTTTTTTTGTGAGATAGTTGAGTCATTTATGTAGCTGGAAAGAAAGAGAAGCAAGTTGACCCTTGTCAATGTTGAGCAGTTGCTGGAAATGTAGAAAAAGTCAACACCTAGTTTTAGAATAATGATCATATCTCCCACGTTTCTTAATGAAATAACAATTTTATTAATGATTCGGAAATATAAGGAGGAACAACAACCCTTTTTATGGTTTGAGTTAACTCACAATATTTGATGAGAAACACGTGTTTGATGTTGACTGCAGAAAAGTGGCAACATAAAGCACAACAGAAAAGGTCAAAAACCAGTTTTAGTAAAATGGGCATATCTCACTCAATGCTTAATGAAATCCATATTTTATTAATGATTTTTAAATCTGAAAGGAGGAGAAACAACCCTTTTTTATCATTTGAGTTAATTCACAATATTTAATGAGAAACACTCATCTGAAATTGACTGAGTAAAAGGTGGTGAGTTTGAAGGTAGCAGTTAAGGAATGACTTCTAGTTTGATTTGATTTCTTCTGCCTCCTGTTTATCTACTAGATCTGAAGTTATTGAAGTCAGAAAATAATGTAGTATCTTGTGGGAACCATATTTTATAAGTCCTAAATAATTATGGCATGTATTTATGCATATTTTCAGCCATATGTGTATATTCATGTTGTAAGAGTTTGAAGTGGATTAGAACATTCTCAACTCCTTTCAGTTTGTTCTTTATTAGTTTGTTGGGGAATAATTCATCTCCTTGATGTTTTGGGAGAAATGACATTTTTCACAAGTTGTTGAGTTTCTAATTAATCCAACTCTCAAGCCTCATGTATATATGAGCTCTTTCTTGAGTTGAGGGGATGATTAGATGATTACGGAGTATCTAGTTTGTGATAAGTCTTGTTAGTAGTGTCTTTGTTTAATCAACAAGTTTGATATCAGTTGATGTAATCATTTTTATTTTCAATGAGAATATGATTTTAGAAATTGAGCTTGCACATTGAATATTGAATACTTGTAGCTAAGATTGTAGCCACTCAAGAAAAGGCCACTTGAGATACTCCGACTCTATAATTGTTTAGAGTAGTTTAGATTATAGTTCAGATGCTTAGTGATCAGTAATGTGTTATTTGAGATCAGTTATGATGCAGTGATGTTAATTTTAGTAGTTTTGTACAATTTACAGCCACTATTGTAGCAATTCACACAGTTTCTTGCATCCATTACTGTGTACTTTCCTGCAACCATTACTGTGCAATTAGATTCTTTTCCAGCATTGTTATATTGTAAGTTTTGCAATGATAGAATAACTCAAAGAATCCCATAGTGCATATACTTTGCAGATTCATTTCAAGTATACGTCCTCAGGTTGATAATTTAAATGAGCGTTCACTTTAAGGAGGATAACTGGTCGGTAGGATATCCAATCCCTGAGTCATGTTAATTGCCTAGTTTATGATCCCTTAATGAAGACCAACAACCTTCATAAGTGAAATCCTCTTTTAATAAGAGGTAATTGTAATTCATCAATGTTTGAAAATTTTGATATCAATAAAAAATATTTTTATGTGTTTCTTTTTTTGTCTTTGTTATGTTTGATTGTTTTCTCAGTCTATCAAAAATGTTATCTGGGCCTCATTTTTAGTGCTTATGCAGATCTGAAGCTGTGTTGTTTTCAATTTTGAATATTCAGGAGTATATTATTTCATGTAAGAAGCCCCTTGAAGAGACTAGTCTATATGAATGGAAACAAATAAAAAGATATCACAACCTCATAATTTCATTTTTAATGGTAGGAATTATATTTTTTGGTCAATAAAAATGTTAAAAAAAACTATTTTTTTCTCAAGATATATGGGATTTGGTAGAGAAAGGTTTTGCAGAGCCATAGGATCAATCATCCTACCAAGCATTATAACAAGATATTACAGATCATTTGAAGGATAACATGAAGAAGGATGTTAAGGATTTGGTCCTTATTCAACAACAAATGGATGATTCAGTGTTTCCAAGAGTTGTTACAATAACTAGGTCCAAACAAGCTTTGGAGGTCCTACGAATTGTTTATCAAGGTACAACAAAATTAAAGGTATCAAAATAGAAAATATTAAGGAGAAATTTTGGAAATCTTTATATGAATAAATTACATTCTATAGAAGGGTATGACCCTTTGGTGAAATGGTGGGGCTTCTTTCCTATAGATCCAACAACTAAGGTTCAAATCCCTGCGGGATCGCTCTCTACTATGTCAAAAATTGGGATCCCTTACCTTGACCCTTGGTGAATGAGTGAGACTTCTTTCCTATAGAGCTTACAACCAAGGTTTAAAATTTTTTGGGGTATGACCCTTTGGTGAAATGGTGGGGCTTCTTTCTTGTAGAGACATCAAACAAGGTTCAAATCCCCATAGGATCACTCTCTACCATGTCAAAAATTGAGAACCCTTATCTTGACCCTTGGTGAATGAGTGGGGATTCTTGCGTGTAGAGCTTACAACCAAGGTTTAAATTTTTTGCAAAATTTTTAGTTTCAAAATAAATCCACATGATTTATTGAACATGGGAATGGAAAATGTTTGCTACCTAGAGGTGAAGAAAATGTGTGGGAAAGGAAAATTTTCAGTTGCAGGGAATGGAAAATTTTCAGGACCTATGGAATCAAAACACTCTCCGCAATGGGTATTTCAGAATGGTTAGTGGCTTGATAAAGCTCTAATTCCTAGAAGAAATCTTGGAAATAGATGGAAAAGGAGGACTGTTAGAACCCGAGATTGTTATATGAATTCATAAATTTTCAAATGGTCATTTCTTAGAACTAAAGGAACACATTATCATGAAAGAAGAGCTCTGACACCACCATCAGGGGAAGAAAAAAAAGGATTCAAAAGTCTTTCTAGTGAACATAGGGACATTTTATCTCTAATGTTCAATCCAAATCTCATTCCTATATTCCCCCCAATCAAAGCTGGGAGACCAATCAATCCCCCCTTACCGAAGAAGGCTTGGTCTAATATCCACTGGGAGATTCTCAAACAAAGAGCTTAGTTTTTCAGAAACATTAGCAAAAGGGACAAATGTTCTCGGTATAACATAATTTCCCAAAAAAAAATCACCTTCACTTACAAATGGAGACCTATTCATACACTTCAAGAGAGTTCACTATTACCACAACCGGGATAGAAGAGGGATATAATATTGGCTCAGATCTCAGGCATTAGCCAGCAGGATTCTTAGATGGAGAGAAATAAAAGTCCAACAAAGGATGGTCTTTCTTACACGAGCCAAGGGGAAGTCCCCATTACTTTCTCCATGGATTATCTGGCCCAAAGAAGTCATTTCCTAGTTCAACAGGCATTTATTTGTAAATTTTGGGATACATAGTTATCATATGCTCAATTCTCTTCTTGGGCATTTTCTAAATGGACTAATATTCTTAGAATTGAATCTCTTGATATGGAGATTGGGTATTATCTTGTCATCTTTAAGGACAAGACTAGCAGAGATAACATCTTTAATATAAAGGCCTAGATTTACAACAACTCTGGGTTACACATACAACAAAGGATGCCTAACTCTGTGAGCTCTACAAATGTGATCAAGTTCATACCAATGGGTATAAGTTTAAACAATCTCCCTGTAGAATATAGAGATTCTGAATCTCTCTAAATCATAGCAAATAAATTAGGAATTTATCTGAGACACCAATATTGTCATATCTTGGCTACAACATGGATATTCCTACTTATGGATCTTACCAAGGAATTACCAAGATCATTGAAGAGTAAATCTAAATTGGAGATGTGGGTGCAACTCATATCCTATGACACCCAAGGGACCCCTTCTAATGAAGTGCATAACCCACTGACATAGCTAGAGTTAAAAAATTTGTAGAGACAGGCTGGCAGTTTTCAGGACTCAATATATGTCAATGCAACACTGATAGATACATACCCACATGCATTTTGTTTGCACCAAAGTTGGGAATAGAGAAACAAAGATAACAAAATTCATAGAAATTGAACATCGTCTCTTTTCCCAGAGGTACAAATCCTGAACAATTCATTTATTGTTAGTAGAGATGGTAATATGGAAAATTATAAAGAAATTTTGTAGGTATTCCTTTGGTTTTTATATTGGAGAATTATGGGTTCAACTCATATGAAGGAAAATCCAAAATCTCTTCTATTGGACCATCAAATAACACATTACAACAATCTCCCAGATTGTTAGGATCCTCTAACTAGCGAATGAACACTTCATATGGGAATCTTTAACAGAGGCAGGATAAATCAAAGTACTCTCACAATATAGATATCCAAATATGCATATGTATTTGAGGAGAATTCCTCTCAAATCTCTAGATTCAACCCTAAGGCTGCTGAACAATTACTGACACAGTGGTTCAAAGAAGTCGAAGCAGAAATGATTTCTAACTTGGCTGATCAAGTCATGGAGGAAGAAACTATTCCACCTCAATATGTAGTGTCATAGATTGATAACACAACAAAGGAACATATTACCTCCACAGGTATTTAGACAGTTTCAATAGATTTGTAAGGTGACGATATTCTGCAAACTGAGATAAGTGATTTATGGGTCATTGCAAAGGCATGTTTGAATACAGGTCCCACTTTGGAGAAGAAGTTAATTCAAAAATTGAAGTCTCACACATGTCCTTCAAAAATAATCAAAGAAAATAGTGATTTTGAATCCTCTAATAACAGCTTGGGAACTAGGAAATCATCAAGAATTAGGGAAAAAGAGTTGAGGCAGATCAGCTCCAGAATGGGAGAAAAGATTAAAAAGTCAAAATTAACAAGAAGGATTAAAGGATAGATTATCCCTTTGAAATCAGTGGAAAAAAAGAAATATGTGGTGAGCTTGGAGAAACCATCGTTAGATATGGTGGGCTTGGAGAAACCATCATCAAATGATCAAGATATTGTTTTTCCCATCTCTCCACAAATACAGGCAGTATATGAACTATTTGGGGGTTCCAAGTGAAGATATAAAGGGAATATAAATATCCTAATTAAATTTGATGAAAGACTCCTAGAAGTGGACTATGTGGAAGAGGAACACAATTGGAACTCCATTGAAGGAGTGGGATTTTCTAACTACAAAACAACAAACATGTCTCAGGAGACAACTTTGGGAAGATTGGGAAGGGATGAAAATACTACTTTGGAGAACTCTCCTTCTCTACCCCCTCCTAACCTAGGTTTCCAAAAGTATTCCATCAATAGAACAAGGGCCGATTGTGGTATGGTAAGGAAAAAAATCAAAGGAAGGAAATCCTTGGCTAGATTAAGATCAGAAGATGGAGAGGATCTAGATCAAGCAAAAATTACTGAATATCTAAAAGTAGGGAAGGGGAAGTTCCTTCCCAAGTCACAATGAAGGTTCTCTCTTGGAATGTTAGTGGTCTTAATTCCCCTAACAAGCAGCGACTAGTCAAATGCTGCATTTTGATGGCTAAACCATCTATAGTACTCATTCAGGAAAAAAAATGAATACTGAGTCACTTTCTATTTTCTCTAAATCCCTTGGGGATTGGTTGGTTGAGGGTTTTGATGCATTATTCTCATCTCAGGGAATTTCCATTATGTGAAATCTAAGGCTTGTTAAAGTTACTATTTCAAAGAAAAAATAAAATTGGATGAGTGGAGAAGTTATATGTCTACAGTCAAATCTTCAGTTTCATATCATAAATGTGTATGGTCCCAATCTAAGAAGGGGAAAATAGGAAGTGTAGAAAGATTTGAGTATACATTTCCGTGACTTAGAGAATGAGAACACCCTCACTAGGGGAGACTTTAATGCAATATCTCACCCTTTAGAAAATTTTGGAGGTTCTCAAAGGGAATCTTAATCTCAATTAGACTTTAAAGACTGGCTTCAAGTAGAAATATTGATGGAAATTGAACTTGAGAATGGGAAATTTAAATTGAATAATAAAAGAATGGGACCTAGCAACATAGCAGAAAAATTAGATAGGTTTT
Organism: Thuja plicata; assembly: GCA_018584345.1. Lineage (NCBI taxonomy): Eukaryota > Viridiplantae > Streptophyta > Pinopsida > Cupressales > Cupressaceae > Thuja > Thuja plicata. The sequence continues at coordinate 1,120,767 of MU226713.1, read as the reverse complement.
TCTTCAAAGGGGACCTCTTTCTTTTCCCCTTTGATATCAAAGCATCATTTCCCCAACCTCTGGATTGGACCATTTTCTCATTCAGATGGAAATTCTTGGGGAAAATAAACTTATGTTCTATCCCTTCAAATTTGAGAATATGTGGCTGAAAGATAATAGTTTCCTAAGTCTAATTTTAGGATGGTGTTTGGAATGCAGTCCAAAAGGCTCAAAATTATTTTGCTTTATATCTGAAATTAAATATATAAAAGAGAACGTGCTCATATGGAAGAAAACACATTTCAACAACATCTTTTCCTCCAAAGTGGAGATAGAATAGAAACTCAAAGATCTAAATGAGATCATCATGTAGTTGGGTATGGATAAGGAGAGATACGAGCAGGAAAGAGATCTTCTAAGAGAACATAAATACATACTCACAAAGGAAGAAACCTTTTAGAAGTAGAAATCTAGAGAGAGATGGCTAGAAGCAAGGAACAAAAATACAAAATTATTTCACAACAGTACAAAACATTGCCTAATTGCTAACAAAATTCTTCAAACTACCAAGGGGGAAGGTACTCTCATTCAGGATCAAAAATAAATTCAATAGGAAATTATTATTTTCTATACAAAATTACTGAATCACTCCAAGGTTTCTCACTTTGCAGCTTAGGAAGATCTTCTAAGGGATATTCCAAAGCTCATATATGATTCTGATAACTCCTTTCTTCTTGCTAAATTTACAAGAGAGGGAAATCAAGGACACACTTTCACAAATGGATCCTGATAAATCTATTGGTCCTGATGGCTTCCCTCTGTGCTTCTTCCTACATTGCTGGTCCATCTTCAGGAAGGAACTCATGCAGGCATTAGAGGCTGGAAGGTCCTCAGGTAGATTTTTAACTGAGATTAATAATACATTCATATCTCTTATTCCTAAGTAACAAAATGCTTCATGTATGGATAAATTTAGACCAATTGCTTTATGTAATACTATATACAAAATTCTGTCTAAAGGTCTAGCTTGTAGATTAAAACTGGTGATAAGAAAGATTATTGGGGAGGAGAAAACATGATTTGTTCCAGGAAGGTCGATACTAGATTGCATAATTATTGCCCAAGAAGCCATCCATTCTATCCAATGTAATAAACATCCTAGTATGATAGTAAAATTGGATATTAAGAAGGCTTATGATAAAGTTGACCAGAGGTTTTTAGAAAAGTGTATGGAAAAGTTTGGTTTCTCTAGAGCCTGGATAAATCTCATATATTACTACATATCTAATCTGAAATTCTCCATTTTTGATCAATGGGTCTCCTGCGGGTTTCTTTGAAGGAACTAATGGCATCAGGCATGGTGACCCCCATTCTCCTTTTCTCTTTATCATCATGACAAAAGCACTAGGGCATAGATTCATCAACCATCAAGATCAAGGTTTAATTAAAGGGGTGGAAATGACCTCTTTGGTCAAAGTTGTCACTCATCAACAATTTGTTGATGATATACTTCTATTTGGCAAAGGTAACACAATAGAGGCATCGTACATGAAATAAATTTTGGATAAATATTCCTTAGCATCTGGGCAAGAGGCCAATAAAGATAAGTCAAAAACAAAATTTCTTAACATAAGGAAAAAAACTTAGTGGGACATTCAAAAGGTATTAAAGTTTAAAATTGGCTTATTTCATTGTGAATACCTTTGCATTCCAATAGATAAAATATTAAGGACTGATTCTGCATGGAAACTCATTAAAGAAAGATTGGATAGGAAAATGGATTCTTTGAAATCTAAATGGTTATCTTGGGTTCGGAGGGTGGTTCTAATTAAAGCTACTTTAGATGCTATCCCTATCTATCTTTTGTATTGTCCCTCTCTACCTGCGGGGTGTTACATGAATATAGTTAAAAAACTGAGAAAATTCTTTTGGAAAGGTACAGACACTAAGAGAAAATTCTCTCTTATTTCCTGGGAAAATATATACAAACCATTAGAGGAAGGAGGCACTGGGATCAAGGATTAGCAGAGGCAGAATCAAGCTCTTGGAGCAAAGCTATTTTTGAAAATTTTAAAAGAATGGAATCTTAAATGGGTCAGAATTCTTAGAGGTAAATACTTTCATGATTTAGATGATGCAAATGTGGTCAAATCATCCAACCTTCCTAGAGGTTCCAAAATTTGGAATTTCATCTACAAATCAAGAGGATTTGTAGAAGAGAACATCACTTGGAACATTAAAGATGGGTCTTCTGCCAGATTTTTAGAAGACTCTTTAGGTGGATCTCCCTGCATTAATCAAATGTTACACCAAAATAATATCAGCAAGATTTGCATAGAGGAATGGACCCCCGTGGTTAAAGACTGCATAGATCCAGATTCTAAGAATTTTGGGGATGGCTCTTGGCAGTGGATGAAGTTTGAACTTCTTAATATTGACCCCTTGGAACTTAGTGCTCTAAAAAAGATTATTAAAGACATATCCTTTCTGATCAAAGCGGGGCAGGATGATTTAATTTGGAATGACTCAAAAATAGGGGATTATAAGGTGAAGGATGGATATAAGATTCTCTCTGGCATTCCTTCTCAACAACAACCCCAAATCTATAAGCAGTTATGCTGGAAAAAAAAATTTCTTCCTAAAGCAGGGATATTTTCCTAGGTAGCAATACAAGGAAGGATATTAAAAGCCAATTGGTTTAAAAAAATAGGATTTTTTGGCCCCTCTAGATGTGTGTTATGTCACAGTGATGAAGAGGATATAGATCATCTACTATTATCTTTCCCCTTTGCAATGGAATGCTGGAGATGGTTATGTGCTAAGTTGTACTAGTCCTCTGCCCTTCCCAATGACATTCTATCTCTTTTTACTTCTTGGCCTCATCTCTACAAGGAAACTTTATGTGGAAACTTATGGATCATATCTCCATCCATTCTAATTTGAGAGCTATGGAAAGAGAGGAACAGAAGAATATTTCAAGACATCTCTCTTGAATATGTCTCTATTCGGAGCTGAATTGAGGCATCCATTGTGGAAGTTATGAATGCCATGATCAAACTACATAGTGCTCAAATTAAGTTCTACACAAGTTGGGATGATCTTATGTTCAAGAATTGGTTCGGGTTAAACTCCCTTTAACAATTGAAAAAGGTATTAAAGCTAATACAAGTCTTAGAGATAACTGTAAATGGAGGCCTCCATCATTTGGATGGAGTAAACTGAACTTTGATGGTGCTTCAACAGGCAACCCGAGGCCTTCTGGAGATGGCTGCATTATTCATTATGCTGAGGGTAAAGTGACTACAAAATTGGCAAGCCCACTAGAATGTGGCACAAGCAACATGGCATAATTTAATGCATGACTTCTTGGTCTGTCATTGGCATTCACATTAGGGCTCAAAAAAGTGGAAATCAAAGGAGATTCATTGAATACTATCAATGCAGTTAAAGCTGGATCGACTCATAATTTGAAACTACAAACAACTTTGGAGGTTATTTTAAACTTAATCAATAATTTTGAGTCTTCAGCGGTCAATCATATTTATCTAGAAGGGAATGTTCTGGCTAATGACTTGGCCAACATAGCTGCTTTGTGGGAATGCATTAAATGCATCTGCTAATTCATCATGACATTTGACAAGGAATTCATTAGAGTTTTGTGTTACCATTGAGGGGCACGATAGAGGATAGATAGTCTTTTCATCATTAATTCACAATATAGTTGTAGCCAATGTTTTCATTGGATTTGAAAAGATAGGTCCTGAAAATTCCATCTGGTCTTTTGAGATCTGGATTAATGGTACATGTCTACTTAATATCTCATTCTATTGTGTGGATTGAACGTCTCCATAAATTCACATCTTTTCATTCTGGTGTGAACTATATCGAGGTACCTTCTCATGCAATTCCCTCTCTTTTTTAGAAAATCTACCATTTTCTTTAGTGGAAGGTTGGGCTCAATGAAGTGGTAGCATTGGTAATCGCCATTTATCTGATTCATTTAGCAATGAGTCATTCATAGATATTGGCAGCTTACGAGGACAATGTCAGAGAGGGGTTGATTCTTCACCAAGTTTTCTAATTAAATCTAGCCAGCGAGTTTAATTCTATTATTGCAAGCCAAGGAATTTATTTGTCAAGATAGTTGGTAGCATTTTAGTTTTCTCCTCCATTCTCTCACAACATTGTAAGCAACATCAATATGGATACCCCTATAAAATTTGGAGTGCATGTAGATCAGATTGTTTTTGATAAGCCTATCACTTTCAATCATCTCACGAAACTGTGTATCTACCATCATCCCCTAGTTTTTCATGCGATGAAAAAGGTTTTGGGTTTCAATTTTTTAAACACAAATCACAAATTTAGGGTCCTTTCTGACATTTGTGCAGGCTTCCTCGCAAGCATTTTAGTGGATGAGGCCTCCAAAAATCTGGCAAAAGATATGTGTAATAGGTTGTTTTATGGTAAATTCATTGTGGATCTTCACAATGTTGTTCTAAATATTGATTCAGACCTGACTACCCCTTTTCTATGGGATCAACTACGACCATGATGGTAGGACAAGCTTTCCCTAGGTTCACAATAGGAGCACAAAGGAATTTTTATACTGTTCATCCTCGCCGTCTTTTCACTCTCTGGGGGTGGGAGTGGAAGGACCATAATGTGCACCTAATGATGATGTGAAGGGGATTAAATTTTCTCTCCAAGTCCCTGGGCATAGAAGATGGACTATTTTCTCCGTTTGGGGATGATATAGATGAAAATCTTTGTTGGGTCCATCAATTCAAGTATGATGAGAAACTGGATGGGCTAGGTAGCCCAGTATCATCAGATACATATATTGGAGGAAAGGAGATGCAAGAAGATGCAGATGAAGAAGAGGATATCGAGAAAGAGATAGTGGATGAAATTGAAGAAGTAGAGGAGTTGGATACAGCTATTGCGGACGTCTCAAAGCTTGAGGAGGTCTCTCTGGTGGATGATTCTATGGTTGGAAGTGAGGAATCTCATCTGGTTGCTAGCTCCAATTCAAACTCTACTCCCAGCACTAAAAATGATACCACCTCTCCCTCTGATTGAATTTTTAGAGATAATTTAATTTTGGGTTAGATTATAACCATAAGTTCTGTTGTTAATTATCAAACTTTCAATTTTCTTAAGGTTAACTTTGGCTGAGCCTTGATGCTCTGGATTTGGGGTTTATAATCCTCTCAGTGGGATTGGGTTATGAATGAGGTTACAATTATCTTTGATTTTTTATGTTTCTTTGTTTTTATGTTGTTATATTATTAATACAAAACATTGGCTATGCCCCCTTAAGGATAAAAAAAATTACATTCTATAGAACATTTATTTAATGAAGTAATGAATGTTCTTAACTAATTGAGGACACTTGGGGAAAATATTTGTGATCAAATAGTGGTTGAAAAGGTTCCTAGAAGTCTTCCTAATAAATTTGATACAATTGTAGCTATCATTCAAGAATCAAAAGAATTATCTTAGTTGTTTTTGGATGAATTAATGGGTTCCTTGTTATCTCATGAATTTAGAATAAATAGATATAATAGTTCTTCTTCAAAAATCTTTAAAATCCCAGGCTTCATCATTCAAAGAAAGATGAAGATCAAATTCTAGAGGAAGAGGAAGAGGTTAGCCATTGAATATAGGTCGAAGAGAAAGGACATGGAAGTCCAATCATAGTTTTAATAATAGAGGACAAGGTATAAACCAATCTTAAGAACAATCATCAAGGCTTAATAAATTCAATATTCAATGTTTTTATTATAATAAATACATGGTCATTTTTCTAATGAATGTAGAAATAAACAAGCACAATTTGAGAAAAATGGAACAAATCATTCAAATGTATCTAATAATAACTTCTAGGTAGTTTATTTATAACTTTCAATGTGACACAAGAAATATCTATTGAATATGGAACTTTCATATAATGGATGTAGTAACCGTAGGACTAGAAATAGAGAATTATATTTTAATCTGGATGATTCTTTGAAATCTAAAATAAAATTTGGAAATGATTGTGTAGTATATGTAATGGGGAAAGGTGTCATACATGTATTAACAAAGAATAAATAAACAAAAGGTTTATTTCTGAATGTGCCTGGATTAAAATACAATCTAATGAGTGTTTGTCAATTATTTAGATAATGATACAAAGTTCTCTTTAACATTGATGTTTGTACAATATTAGATAGAAATCCTAGTGGTAGATTGACAGAAAGGGTTTTGATGAATATGAACTAGATGTTTCCCATTCAGATTCATAGAATATAGGAACCTAATTTCAAGGCATAATTCTTAGACCAGAAATGGCTCTAGCATTTGATGTATGGAAACCTTCATTTTGATGGCCTGATTTTATTGGAGAAAAAGAATATGATAAATGGTTTTCCATCTATTATACTGCATACTAATTATTATGAAAATTATATAAAGGAAAAAAATATGGAGAAAGCTTTCTAGTAGGAAGATCAATTAGATCAAGTTTGGCATTGGAGCTGGTTCACACTAACATATGTAATCCAATTGATACAAACATTATCCTTAGGAGGAATTCTATATTTTATTGATGATTTTAGTAGGACAAATTGCACACACTTTCTCAAGAAAAATTTCTTATGCTTTCAATAAATTTGTGTTTAAATTAATGGTGGAAAAACAAAGTGGACTATTCATCATGGTACTCAGATTTGATAGGGGTGATGAATATGGTTCTAATGAATTTTTGAAATTTTACAGAGGTAATTGGATCAAGAAAGAGTTCACAATATGTTACACACCACATCATAATATTGTGGCAGAGAGTAAAAATAGAACCATAGCGGAGATGGCTAGGAGTATGCTAAAGGCTAAAGATGTCCTACAAAGACTGTTGAAGAGAAAATCTGACAAGAAGCATGGAGTGGTAAAAAACATTTTTATCTCATTTTAGAATATTTGGATGTGTTGCATATATTTTAGTCCTGGATAAAATAAAAATAAGATTGGATGATAAGAGTGAAAAATGTATTTTCATTATTTATAGTGAGTAATCAAAAGATTATAGATTATATAACCATATTTCAAAGAAAATGATTCCTAGTAGGGATGTCAAATTTAAGGAGGAAAAAGCATGGTATGGAAACATTGATAGTGTAGTCTCAATTGGAGAACCAATACCAATAATGAAGAAGACCAAGAAGAAAAATTTCATCAGCTAAATCAAGTAGGACCAAGCACTCCACCATGAAATCTTGTGCAAGGTCAAACATCAAGTAATTTAGAGTATCTCACTCCAAGTCTAAGTAATACACGTTCCTTAATAATAGGTACAAATATTAGAATCTTGGAAGATATGTATGCTCAAGGATAAGAAATTTGGATTTTTGTTCAAATGTTTCTTTATTCACTTGTGACCCTTTGTATTTTAAAAAACTAGTTAAGGATGAACATTGGGTCGAAATCATGGATGAAGAAATTGATTCCATTAAAAGAAATCAAACATGAGAGCTTGGAGACCTACCTAAAGGTAATGATTGCATTGATGTCATATGGGTTTACAAAACTAAATTTAATGCAAAAGGTGAAATTGATAAATATAGGGATATGTTGTAGCAAAAGGTTTTGCACAACAACATGGAATTGATTATAATGAACCATTTTCTCTTGTTGATAGACATGATGCAATTAGAATGGTTTTAGCATTAGTTATACAGAATAATTTGAAAAAATTTCAATGGATGTGAAATTATCCTTTTTGAATAGTTTTCTTTAAAAAGAAGTTTATGTTTAACAACCACCTAGTTATGAGGTATATGTGCATGAAAGTAAAATGTGTAGATCAAAAAAGAAGCTCTATGGTTTGAAATAGGCACCTAGGGCTTCATATAGAAGGATTGATTCATACATGAAAACTATCAATTTTAGTAGAAGTGATAGTGATCCCACTCTATACACAAAGATCCACAAAGAAGGTTAGATATTCATTATGTGCTTATATGTTGATGATTTAATTTTTACTAGAAATTTGTCTCTAGACACTTTTAAATAAGAAATGAAGTAAGAGTTTGAAATGGAATATTTTTGTTTGATGAAATAAATATTAGGAATTGAGGATCTTCAATATAACAAAGAAATTTTTATTTGTAAATCTGAGTATTCCAAGCATGTTTTAAGAAAATTGTAAATGATGAATAGTAAACCAACACCAACTCTAGTTGCAATTGGAACAAAACCTACCAAAAAAGATAATGTGCCAAATGTTGATTCAACTTTGTTCAAGAGACTTGTTGGGAGTCTCTAATGTATGTCATAGCTCAAGTCCTACCATCATGCCCATCAAAAAGGCTTTGTCCTGGGTGGGAAGATCACTGAAAAAATTCTAACTATTCACGAGGCGCTTAATTCCATGGAGAAAAGTAAAAAGGCGAGTATAATTTGGAAACTCGATATTTATAAAGCTTATGACTTGGTCTCATGGAATTAGATTTTGGGGAATAGTTGGCTTTCATAGAAAGATTATGGCTCTTATTAAGTGTTTTTTCCACACTCCTAAATATTCAGTTCTTATTGATAGCTCCCCCTAAGGATAGTTTATGGCTTCTGGAGGTCTTTTTCAAGGTGACCCTCTTTCAAGTTACCTCTTTGTTATTTTAATTGATGGTCTATAGGAATCTCTCCAGGTTGATCAATTATGGTCCTCTTGTGGGTTTCAAGCAAAACCCAACCCCGATAGAGATTTCTCATCAACAATTTTGTTGATGCAACAATTTTGTTGATGATACTCTATTTATGGGGGAGGCCACTGTCATAGATGTACATTGTAGGAAAAATATGCTTTAGAATTATGCTCTCATGTCTGGTCAAAAAATTAACCTTCATAAAAGTACCTTATATTTTTTCAATACCTTGAGGCACCTTCATATTAAAATTGCATCCATCCTAGATTGTTAGATCACTTTTCTAACTTCAAAGTACCTCGGGATGCCTCTATATGTGGGCAATGTTGCTAATTTAGTTTAGCCTGGTCTTTGTGAATGTATGCAACTTAAGTTGGCCTTGTGGAAATGAGTTTTCCTTACCAATGCTGATAAACTCTAGATGCTCACATATATATCATTAAAATTACCTCTATCTATGTTACGTCGCTCTTCCATATGCTAATTTCTTGGACAAAAAAACTAGACACTATCAAGAGAATGTTTCTCTAGTCTGGGGTCGAAGAAAAAAGAGAATTTATTTGGTTGAACTTGGAAAAGTATGTTCTCCAAAGGAAAATTGGGGCCTCAATATCAATGATTCTCATATTTTGAATCTGGTCCTTCTCTCTAAGTTTAGCAAGAACCTCATGAACTCTTCTACAAATTGGACTAATATTGTGAGAGCGAAGTATCTTCAGAATGAAGTTAGTCATATCTTTATGGATCATCAACTACCTATTGGCTCCAAAATTTAGATAAATATGGATAAAACCATTCCCGCTATTGTTCAAGGTCATCTCTGGTTGATTACTGATGGGCATACTATTATATTTTGGAAGGACCCTTGGATCTGTAAACTCTCCTCTGGATTACCATCCTCTTTTTGCTACTTTGGAAATCTACGTTATGGAGCGACTGGGAACTCATGTTAGTGATTATTGAGATCTCTCCTTTATCTCGCGAAGTGGGAGATTGGTCTTGGGTGGTTTGTAGGGCCACTTCATGGTTTTCCTATGTAATTACTTCAACTTCTCATCTCCAAGAGATTCTATAGAACAGATCAACCAAACCAATTAATTTGAACCCAAAATTTTGTTTGGGTTTACTCTTTCAAGTTAGAATATTTTCCCTTCTCTCCCCCAATTAGTTCCAGTCGTTCGATTGGTTGAATATCTGGACCCTCAAGGTGATGCTAAAATATAGGCTCTTTTGGTGGACTGTCTATCACATGAAGATTCTCACGTTGGACAATCTATAGAAGAAAGGCATTCAACTAGTCAATCATTGTCTATTTTGTGAAAACCATGACAAAACCATTAATCATCTTCTCTTCTTGTACGAGTATGCTTGGATTCTGAGACAAAGGTTAATGATTCTCTTCAATAGGTAGTGGGTTTGGATGGACAATCCCCAAGTGATCTCCAAATGTTTGTTTCCTCTTCCTCTCACCCTTACACGAGAGACCCATGATGGTATTCCCTCCTTTATGCTAGGTGGTCATTTTAGAAGGAGAGGAGTAACTATATTTTCGGGAACAAAGTCACTACTCAAAAGGTTGTCTATCACTCCACTGTTAACATTATTAAGGAAAGAATGATTAATATTTTTCATTCTAATTATTCCACCCATCCCTTTTATGAGGACTGGGATATTGCTAGAAGATGGGTTTTTCTATTGTCTTCTCAATTATAAATCCCCCAAGATTGGCTTAAGAAACTTGGTTAAGTGGTCCCCCTTGATCCTGGATGAGTCAAATTGAACTTCAGAGTCTCTTCTCTGGGAATTCTGAGTTAGGCGGATGGTGGTGGTCTCATTTGAAACATGTGGGGAGCCATGCTGTTAGAATTCATAGTGAAATTAGGATCTCAAATTTCCCATGTGACAGAGGCATATGTGGTTTACACAGGATGATGTTAGTTGTTAATCATGGTTATCATAATCTCATTATGGAGGGTGACGTGATGAATGTAATTATGACCCTAACAGACAAGTACAAGGTGGTATAGGAAACAACGCACATTTTTAAAATATTTCAGGCCACCTCACCATGTTGGAGGCATTTCATTTCCAACACACTTTTTGGGAGGGCAACAATGTCAAAGATAGGATTTTGGTAGAAGGTAGATTCATGAAAAATATCATTTCTTAGGAAGGACTGAATTTTCTCCCTAAGGCGGTTTGTGCGGAGAGCGGAAAGGATATTGCCAACCTAGGAAATAATGAAGACATCATATAACTTAATGATGACAAGATATGTCAAGTACTCCTCTTAGAGCTTGTGTTTTGGGTTCTTTCTTTTTCTTTGCATATTATCCCTATCTAAGACAATAAGATTTGTGTTTATATTATTTCTTTGGGGCTTGAGAAATGCAGAGTGGCTTTTTCTTTTCAGTGTTCTTGGGGCTCTGTATAGGTTTCACTTACCTTCTTAAAGGATGGCTAGAGATTTAAATTAGATTTAGCTAGACACCTGTGAGGAATACAAAAAAAGATGAGAAGGTGTGGAAGATTATTATTAATGACTAGGTTGATAACTATGTCAAGGGTATGAAGGATTTCAACCCTGAACTTTCCCAAAAATTTCCTGAGTCTTGGGTTGATGGGAAGGTCACCATTGGTGGGGTTTCCTTTGTTGTTTCAATGAAAAACATCATAACCATGTTTTCTTTGAGTAAGGAGGGAGAATAGTTGCCACTTAATTCCAGGGCTAATTACAAAGAGGACTTTTGGTGCTTATTAGACCCTAGTGAGAAGGTGTAGAGATTAAAAAATGTGTTCAACAGAGAGAAAGTGCATGGTGAGTGGAAGGTCCTTGCATCTATTTTAATCAAATTCATCACTTTGGAATGTAGATACAAATGCTTCCACACTCATTTATTTTTAATGTTAAACTATTTTCATAGATTCATCAAATTCAACTTTTTTTTTTGGGCTTTTCCTTCCTTATCTTGATCTGTGTCTAATGACAAGGATAATGATGTGGTTCCTCTCTACTAGGGCCTCATCCTAACACTATATAATTTATAGGTCAGCCATACACCTACAGTTGGCCCTTGTCCTTTTCTCTCAATTGAGCTAAATAATCTCACTTTTAGCCATATCCAGCCTCAAGACAAAGCTTTGGCTAGTGCTCCCTCCAATGGCTCTACCCACATGAGTCTTGTCTACAAAGCTAAGTGTAAATTCCTTGGAATTTATATACCCAAGGAAGATTTTATTGACCTGTTTGAGGAGTTAGCTTCCACTTGGTCCACCAAACCTGTGTGGACCTTAGAGAATTCCACCTGTAACTCTCCCTCTCTATCCAATTTCACCCCTTTTCCAAAATCCCAGGTCCAATATCTTGGCAACCCTATCATCCCCTAAATTTATCCCCCCTTCAAGTTATCCAATTCCCCTAATGGTTGGTATGAATTGGAGCCTCTGGTCAGAAAAGTGGATGAGTTGTGTATCTGCCTCAACAGACAAAAGACTGTGAGAAACTGGCTCATTTTCCAGCTCCAAATCACAATAGGAAAAATTAATAAGCTTGAAGCTATGAAAGAAGGTGAAAGGAAGGCTATAGATTGGAATAAGGGGAAAGGGGATGTGATTCTTTGGGAGGTTTCTGGTGATTTTGGATAGAAGTTAAACAATTGAGAGAATATAGAGGACCAAATTATTGAGTTGAAGAACCAGGTCACCTTTGAGGAGGAGAAAATGGAAATGATTAATGCTCTAGATAACATGAAGCAAAACCAGTCCCAACTTTACAAATAGCTGGTTGATTTGAACAACTACAACAAGAGTATGTTGGATTAGATCAACCTCTCTATTAGTTCCATCCAGGCTAAGTTGGAGGAAAGAAAAATGAAAAGGAAGAAGACATTGGATTGCTTGCAAGTGGTGACTAGGGAGGACATTGTCTATAGTGATGCTACTTCTTCTCAACCTCCTAAATGTGCCTCCTTCCTTGACAAGTTGAAGGAGATCAACGAGTATTTTTTGGTTTATAGAGGTGGTTTATTTTAAGGTACAATCTCATGGCATGAAAAAAGAAAGCCATAGTGACACTTCATCAACTGGAGCAAAATATGTAGAAGCCACATCAGCAACATGCCAAGGAATCTAGATGAGAAGAATAATAAAGGATCTATTGGAAGCACAAGAGGAGCCAACACCACCAGTATTTTGTGACAACAAATCAGTAATTACCCTATCAAAAAATCATGTTTTTCACCAAAGGAGAAAGAACATTGATACATGATTTCATTTCCTCGTAGAATTGGTTAGCAATGGAGAAATTCATATTGAAATTTGTAGATATGAAGTTTAGCTAGCTAATATTTTCAAAAAGCATTACCTAAAGTGAACTTTGAGTATTTAAGAAAAATTATAAGTGTTTAATTGATATTGTAATTGGAAGAATTAATAGGGAATACTAGTTTGTAATTCTTCTATATAAGTTTTGTTCAAAACTAAAATTAACTCCATGTATGCAAGTAGTGAAACTGATTTTGCCAATATATATGTAGAAAAAATTAGGAAATGAACTGTTGAAGAGTGTTTGTTAATCTCCAGTCTGTCATGAGTCTTCTTCCACGTTCATAGCTTAGTCTTTCTTCATTTCCAGCTCTATGCCAGTTTAGTTTATTTTCTATGCCAGCTATGTCATAGTTTAGAATCGAATTGTGCATGCCACTAGCTGAATCTCCATCGGTGAAATCCTTTTTTAATAAGAGATGATTGTAATGCATCAGTGAGTAAAATTTGATATCAATAAAATTAGTGTTATGTGCTGCATATTTTTTTTTGGGTCTCTATTCCATTTTATCATTTTCTCAGTCCATCAATGATACCCAATTAATCATTAAAATGGAAGCTATCTTTCTGAAACATACAAAAATCGTAAAGATCTCTATTTAATTATTAAAATGACTTAACCAAATATTGTGAAGCATAGAAAAGTCCTCCATATTTCTAACGATGCACAGTAAATGGCAGCTCTAGAATCAAGAAATGTACATATATACTATATCAACTGAACCAATTAATTTGGAACAAAAATTATGTTGGGGTTTAATCTATCAAGTCCAGTTTTTCCCTTCTCTTCCCTAAATGGCCCTAATAATTTAATTAGTTGAAGATGTGGAGCCTCAAGGTGATGCTAAAACTTTGGTTCTTTTGGTGGACTGTCTATCGCAAGAACATTCCCACCCTGGACAATCTCTAGAAAAATGCTATTTAGCTACTCAATGATTGTTTGTTATGTGAAAACCATTAATCGCCTTCTCTTCTTGTAGGAGTATGCTTTGAGTCTGAGACAAAGGTTAATGATTCTTCATTAGGTAGTGGGTTTGGATGAAGGATCCCCAAGTGATCTCCAAATGTTGATTTCCCCTTCCTCTCATCCTTTCACGAGAGACCCATGGTAGTATTCCCTCCTTTATGCTAGGTAGTCCTTTTGGACTGATAGGAATAACTGTATTTTCAGAAACAAAGTCACTACTCAGAAGGTTGTATTTCACTCCACTATTAACAGTATTAAGGAAAGAATGATTAATATTTGTCATTCTAATCATTCCACCCCTCCCTTTTCTGAGGACTGGGATGTTGGTAGAATATAGGATTTTTCTTTTATCATCTCAATTATAAATCCCCCAAGATAGGGTTAACAAACTACGTTGAGTATTTTGCTGCTTATCTTTTTGGATTAAATGTAAGGGGTTTTGGGTTCCCATAAAACTTGTTTTTACCAGCAATAAAAAAAAACTACATTAAGTGGTCCCCCTTGATCCCCGATGAGTCAAATTGAACTTCAGAGACTATTCTCTAGGAATTTTGGGACGGGCAGGTGGTGGTGGTCTTATTCGAGACATGTGTGGAGATATGCTAGTGCATTCATGGTGAACTTAGGATCTCAAACTACCCATGTGGTAGAAGCATATGTGGTTTAGCACAAGATTATGTTATTGGTTAATCATGGTTATCAAAATGTCGTTGTGGAGGGTGACATGATGAATGTAATTATGACCCTGACAAGAAATTACAAGTCAAGATGTGAAACAACGCATATTTTTTAAAGTATTTCTAGCCACATCACCATGTTGGAGGCATTTCATTACCAACACACTTTTTGGGAGGGTAACAATGTCATAGATAGGCCTTTGGTAGAAGGTAGATTCATAAAAATTATCATTTTTTAGGAAGGAATGAATTCGCTCCTCGAGGCGGTTCATGCGGAGAGCGGAAGGGATATTGCAAACCTGGGAAATAATGAAGACATCACATAAATTTATGATGACAAGATATCTCGAGTACTTCTCTCACAGCTCATGATTTGGGTTCTTTATTTTTCTCTTCATATTATCACTATCTAAGACAAGAAGATTTATGTTTCTATGATTTCTTTGGGGCTTGAGAAACACACGGTGGATTTTTATGTTTAGTTTTCTTGGGGCTCTATATATTTCTCGCTTCTGTACTAAAAGGATGGCAAGGGATTTGAATTAAATCTAGCTAGACACCTGTGAGTAATACAAAAAAGATGAGAAGGTGTAGAAGATTATTACTAATGACCAGGTTGACAACTATGTCAAGGGTATGAAGGATTTCAACACCGAACTTTCCCAAATATTTATTGACTCTTGGGTGGATGGGAAGGTCACCATTAATGGGGTTTCCTTTGTTGTTTCAGTGAAAACCATCACCACTCTGACTGGTTTGAGTAAGGGGGAAAAAGAGTTTCCACGTAATTCCAAGGCTAATTACAAAGAGGGCTTTCAGTGCTTCTTAGACCATGGTGAGAAGGTGTCAAGATTGAAAAATGGGTTCAATAGAGAGAAAGTGCATGGCGAGTGGAAGGTCATTGCATCTATTTTAATCAAATTCATAACTTTGGAAGGTAGATATAAATTCTTCCACTCTCATTTATTTCTAATGTTCAACCATTTTCATAGAGGCATAAAATTCAGCTTCCCTTTTTTGGCTTTTCCTTCCTTATGTCGATCTGTGTCTAAGGAGAAGGATAAATATGGTGTTCCTTTCTACCAGGGCCTCATCCTAAAATTATATAATTTTCATGACAGCCATACACCTCAAGTTTTCTCTTTTCCTTTTCTCTCGATTGAGCTAAATAATCCCACTTTTATCCATATGTGGGCTCAAGACAAAGCTTTGGCTAGTGCTCCCTCCCTTGGCTCTACCCACATGAATCTTGTCTACAAAGATAAGTGTAAATTCCTTGGACTTGATAAACCCAAGGAAGATGGTGTTGACCTGTTTGGGGAGTCAGATTCCACTTGGTCCACTTAACCTGTGCGGACCCCAAAGAATTGCACCTCTAACTCTCCCTCTTTGTCCAATTTCACCCCTTCTCCAAAATCCTAGCTCTGTTATCCCGTCGACCCTGTCATCCCCAAAATCTCTTCCCCCCTCCAAGTTATCCAATTCCCCTCATGGTTTGTATGAATTAGAGCCCCTGGTAAGAAAAGTGGATGAGTTGTGTATCTGCCTCAACAGACAAAATGCTGTGAGAAACTGGCTCATTTTCTAGCTGCAAATCACAACAAGAAAAATAATAGGCTTGAAGCTACAAAAGAAGTTGAAAGGAAGGCACTAGATTGGAATAAGGGGAAAGGGGATGTTATTCTTTGGGAGGTTGCTGGTGATTTTAGATAGAAATTAAACAATTGAGAGATTATAGAGGACCAAATTATTGAGTTGAAGAACCAGGTCCCCTCAGAGGAGGAGAAAATGGAAATGATTAATGCTTTGGCTAACATGAAGCAAAACCAGTCCCAACTTTACAAATAGCTGGTTGAGTTGACCAACTACAACAAGAGTACATTGGATTAGATGAACCTCTCTATTAGTTCCATCCAAGATGAGTTCGAGGAAAGAAATATTAAAAGGAAGAATAGAGTGGACAACTTGAAAGTGGTGACTAGGGAGGACATTGTCTCTAGTGATGCTACTTCTGCTCAGCCTCCTAAATGTGCCTCATTCCTTGAGAAGTTGAAGGAGATCAATGAGTAGTTGTTGGTTTATAGAGAAGGTTCACCTTCTTTTTTGGTCTCCTCGTTCTTGGTGCTTCATGCTGGTCTTGGTTCCTAGTTTTGTGATTTTTTTTAATTTTTTTTTCTGGTTTAGTTTCAGTTAGTTTAGTTTCTAGAATTCACTGCAGGTGAAGTATCTTTGGACTATCTTTTTAGACTTGATGTTATTTTGATGTCGGGTTTAGTCCCACTCTCACTTTATCTAATTAGGACATCATGTATGGTGCTATTTTAATCTCAAGATTCATGGAGTCACCAAAAGACTCACATTGGAAAGTAGGAAAAAGGATACTCAGATATGTTGTAGGAACAAGAGAATATTGAATTCTATATTCCAAGACTAATGATTTTGTTTTTATTGGTTGTATTCATAGTGATTTTGTAGGTAATGTTGATGATAGGAAGAGCACTTCCAAATGTCTTTTATTGTGGTACAAGTACAATATCATGGGCATGAAAGAAACAAGCCATAATAACACTTCATCAGCTAAAGCAGAATATGTAGCAGCCACATCAGCAACATGCCAAGCAATCTAGGTGAGAAGAATAACAAAGGATCTATTGGAAGCACAAGAGGAGCCAACACGAGTGTTTTGTGACAACAAATCAGCAATTACTCTATCAAAAAATCATATTTTTAACCAAAGGAGCAAGCACATTGATACAAGATTTCATTTCCTCATAGAATTGGTTAGCAATGGAGAAATTCATATTGAAATTTGTAGATATGAAGTTCAGCTAGCTAATATTTTCACCAAAGCATTACCTAAAGTGAACTTTGAGTGTTTACCAAAAAAGTCTAATTCTTTAATTGATATTGTAAGTGGAATAATTAACGGGTAATGCTAGTTTTTAATTCTTCTATATAAGTGCAGTTCAAAATTAAAATAAACTCCATATATGCAAGTAGTGAAACTAATTTTGCCAATATATACGTAGCCAAAATTAGGGAACGAACCATTCAAGAGTGTTTGTTAACCTCCAGTCTGTCATGAGTCTTCTTCCCCGTTCATAGCCTAGTCTATGTTCTTTGCCAGCTCTGTCCCAGTTTAGCTTATGTTCTATGCCAGCTCTATAATAGTTTTGACTCAAATTATGCATGCCACCAGCTGAGTCTCCATCGGTGAAATCCTCATTTAATAGGAGATGATTGTAATGCACTGGTGACTAAATTTTGATATCAATAAAAATTAGTTTATGTGCTGCATTTTTTTTGGGGGGTCTCTATTCTATTTTACCATTTTCTCAGTCCATCAATGATACCCAATTAATCATTAAAATGGAAGCTATCTTTCTGAAACGTACAAAAATCACAAATATTTCTCTTTAATTATTAAAATGACTTAACCGAATATTGTGAAGCATAGAAAAGTCCTGCAGATTTATAATGATGCAGAGTAAATGGCAGCTCTAGAATCAAGAGATCTACATATAAATTATATGATATGGAATAAACAATTTACACATGGCAAGTAAACAACCCTTTCTTGAATATAAACAAATAAATCAGTATAGTACCACATATAGAATTTTTGGCAGGTCGAGCACACAATTAATTATATAAGAATTTTACAATTTTCCATGTGAAAACGATAGTAGAATAGTTACAGCAAGAGACAATAAATGTATTGACAAGACATGTTACAAGCAAAGATATTTGCACTGGAACTGATTGGTACTAAGGATTTCTCAACGCGTTGATGACTATGAAGATAAATACCAAGCTTGTAAAACATACTGATAACCCCAGCAGAGAGAGCTGGCATGCTATACCTGCAAATACTGTGGACTCGTTGTATTCCAGCTTTAATCGTGGCTCCTGCATAATCTTTGCATATATCATATAGAAAAGGACACTTATAATTACACAGACAATCAGTAACGAGACCTCAACAGATAATGGACAATAATGGGCTTAGTTGACTATGTGATTGAATATCACTGCCAAAATAGGTAAGGGAGGTGCCCATAACTGCCAGTGAGAAACTCACGTACTTCCACTTGTTCTTCACAACTTCCTCTATTTGGAGGACATATTCTTCATGTGGGGTATTATTTTCCTCATCATTTTGCTTCTCATTTTCTTGTTCATCCTGTTGGATATGAGGCAAAGAAGAATCATCTCTTATCCCATCTGATAATTCCTCCAAGACTCTGATCTCGTTTCCAAATGGGTCTCCATTTTTTCCGTTTCAGTAAAACTTAGATTATCTTAATATCAACTCATTTGGGACGCAGGTTCAGGTGGACTAGGAATGGCATTAAATACTTAGCCAGTCCATATCACACGATTAAATTCCATATTGCAAGGAATATTTTTATAAACAAGAAATTTTAGCCTAATGGAACAAGCATAAGATTATAATTCATGTATTATAAGTCTAATTCGCTTCCATGAAATTTGACTTATCCTACAGGGCGTTGATGGTACTAAAGCTTATCTACCTAAACCGCTCATTTTTGTTAAAGCTAGCATTTATTTATTGAAAGCTGGTAAGACTCCTCCATTCAGAGTATAAATAAATTCAGGGGTAGTGATAGAAAAATCCCTCATCACGTTTGTGTTGATTTTCAGTCCCACTATTTGTTTCATGTGATTATTATGTCTATGTCGTAGAGAATCTTGTGGAAAATAGAGAAGCACATTCTTTATAAATAGAGAAGTTTTTTAGAAAATAGAGAACATGCTCCGAGTATGGAGCATTTTTATTTATGAACGTGCTCTTGTTGTATGTTTTGATGGTTAGTGTTTACTCTGCTGGTGTTTTAATGTAGTTTATTTTCTATTAGTGCCTTGGTGTGACATTTTACAACTGTAAAGTACCTCTACTGACAAACATAGTTAATTATGATGGTCACATGAGTCGGCAAGCATCTTGCATTTTCAAGTTGAATAGACTACGGATATAGAAATTAATTCTATATTAACATTTTGCTAAATATTTTAAAGAGAATCGCATTAAAAAATCTAAATGCGTACAAGGTTCATGTTATCTTCTTATAATTTGTTGTCTTTGTTAAATAAATAAAATATGTTAGCAGAGAAATCTGTTTGGTGGCTCATATAAATAATATTTTAAAGGGAAATCCACATTTATGTATTTTGACATCACTCAAGGGTTTTTACCATTACATTCAAGAAATAATGTATGAAGATAGATGCGAAGGACAGAACTAAGAGTGTTCAGATCAGTATAAATAATATTTAGTTCATCAGCATGATAAAAAAATCTCGTATTCAAGTTTTTCGATTTAAGATGATCTCTTGTGAAGCAAAAACCTTTTATAATATGGTGGTCTCATCTACTGCAGGAAGAAAAAATATTAAGTCACTCAATTCTTGTGTTTAGACATGCACTTTTTGTGCCATGAGAACTCTTCAAATTGAAATTCTTGCTTTTTTGCCCATAGTTCTAATTTTTTAAAAGCGAAGAATCATAGAAAAATTTCATTAGGTTGAAACTGGATTATGGAAAACAGCTCCCATAATCATAAAACTAAGAAACCAAAACCATTTTTGGGACAGTTCGCAGAATATTTTTTCTATTTCAAGAAAGGAAATTTGGACGAATCATCTATACCCCTGGAAACACATTGACACCAAAGGAGACAGAAAACCTAGAATGAGACAAGGGCATTGTATGCATCCTAAAATGGTCACCTAGACTTTGGGCCTCATTTATCATTTTATCAAATTTCGTAAATCAATGCTTTCCAACATTTTCAATTTAAATCAATTTCCTTGATCAAATTGTAATTAATTCAATTATTCAATTATTTTAATATTTCCTAAGGTTTGATCATTTCATTCTTATTTAATTAAAAGGTTTAATCTCCCTTTTAATTAAATTTATCTTATTTAATTAAATTAAATTTCTCCCATTTAATTAAATAAAGTTCTTCTAATTTATTTAATTGAAAGAAAACCCCTATTTTAATTAAATAAATAAAAATCCCCACTTAAAGCACTTTAATTGATGAAAAAGGAAATAAATTAAATAAAAATCTCTTTTTCCTCACATCTTCCTAAGTGGTGGGATTTTTGCCTCTTAATCATAGCCTTTGTTTTTTGCCTCTTAATCTCAATCATTCACTTTCCTTTAAAAGGAGATCTCTCCTTCTCATTTTCAGATTAGGTTTTCATAGTATTGTTATGCTACGGGTTTGGAGAGCAATTTTGGAGGAGCATTTGAGCACATTTTGAGCTTGGATATTGCAACTTCTCTCTTCTTGTTTTCTTTATTCTTGTATTCATAGCTACTCATGTAGATTAGAATCATGTTTATTTTCATAGATTAATCTTGCATTTGCATATTTTCTTTCATAGATTAATATGCATTGTTATCATTTAGCTTAATTTACTTTTATGCATTGCAATCATATAGAGTAGATTTCATTTTTATGCATTTGAATCTCTCATTTCATGGTGTATTTGTAATAGACACAACTAGGTCAATCTAAGGGCCTTTATTTTTACATTTTTACACATACATGACTAGAGAGCTATGGATCGATATTTGAAGCCTCATTCCTGAGTAACCTTGAATGGAATGATTCATAGAAGTGTGTCAACATTTATGCACACATTTTTGGTTCTCACCAAGGGGCAGAAGATTAGTTTTCTGTCTCTTTAGATATTTTTTGTCAATTTATTTTCGGATCCAAAAAATTTTCTTTTTCTGTACTTGTTGTTTTTGTCTGCAAGGAAATTTCACGCGACATTCTGCAGGTCTGCAGGAAAATTTATGCTGGATATGGCACTTCTTCATGCGGTTTGTGGTACTTATTCGCATGACACATTGCATTTCATCATGTGAGATTTGGCATTAATGGTCTATTTTATCTGGTTTGCTATTTTTTGTACTTTTTGAGCATTTTGTCATGCGGCAGAGCATTTCATCGCGCAAACTTTTTGTTTCTTCATACAGTTCTGTGTACTTTATTGCGTCGCTCTGTGTGCTTTTTCACATGATATTTCATACCAGAGAGATGTTTTCATTGCTATATTGATTATATCTCTTATTTTTCATCCTAACCACTAATGTTTACTGTTTCTAGTGGTTTGTGATTTGTTTTGTTGTTGTTGTTACTGATTTAGACTCTCTTGGATAAACAAAAAAATGATTCACGTAGCTTGGATTTGAGATATTTTGTTTCTCTCTATAACATTTGGATTTGGGGAAGTAAAATGAACATCTCATGTGTTTAGCTTGAGTGTTTCTTTCTTTCATAGATCATATTTTCAAATTGGTGCTCTAAAATAGATCTAGATTTGCTTTCTTGCATACATGTTTCACATAGTAATTAGGCCCTATGAACACTATTTGTGGTGATCTTGAGAGAGTGGGCTTCATTCACTTGTTTTACATGCAAACCTCTTCTTGACGATAGATCCCCTTGTAGGTAGGGAAGGATTTTGTTTTTATCTCATTGGTCAACTTGGTTTGGACCTCAACTTGTGGCAATACTCTCTCTCTTTGGGGGATTGGTATCATTTTTTGTTGTGTGAATCTTGAATGAGGTGATTTCAAATTAGCGTGTCAATGAATCATGTTTGCTATGTTTTGGTGAGGTGAAGAGGCTAGAGGATTATACTCTTTTCTCTTTTGGGAGAATCAGAAACTTGGAAACCCTAAATCTGAACTAAGTCCCCATGTGGTCCATATTGTGAGTCTTCCTTGTTAGAGAGGGTTAACCTTAGTGGACATTCCCTTTATTGGGTCAACCACGTGGATGGAACCTCAAGCGGTAATAGCCATTTTTGCCATGGTAGTAACAACCGCTATATAAATGTCCTTGTGGAAGAAATCTCTACGAGTGTATTTTCTTGTGGGTTGTCAGATCTCCTTAGTAGCTCTTGATTGATTAAATTCTCAGACTGTGTCAAAACCTCGATGCGCCAGGATTGGATTTCACTCACTTGAAGTTGCAAAAGTTACAGAGTCAAGCCATTACTAAGAACCATAGTGCAACCAACTTTTTATTTCATAGGACTATGTGCGTGATTGGAAAACATTTGAGAACATACACAAGTAGCATTCTTATGGAGTATAAATACTATGACACTATCTATGTTCATGTGCAAGGTTGCTTTGTCCCTTGCTCATTGTTTGAAGACATTGACTGCTTGAACTCCCTGATTGCAGTCTTACGTGCTTGATTCACGATAAAATCTGTTAATGTACCTAGTTGGAAAATTAAAACACATGAAATCTGAGTTCTGTGTCCTTTCCTCACGTGACAAAACTATTTCTTCGTGTCATTTAATGTACTTCTTTGCGCGGCTATGTTAGGATTCTCGCGTGAACTTTGACACCAGTTGCAGTTTCCTATCTTGCCAGTCTATTCTATTTCCTCGCATCATTGGTACATTTTGTCACGCCACTTGATACACTTCTTCGTGCGACACTGCATTCTCTCGCATGATATTGCACTTCCTCACGCAAAATTTCCTGTCAGCGAGTTGTTTGATGTCATTTATGAGCCTGTTTTAGCTTGCTATCCCGTCATTTTTAGTTTTCTGGGCCGATCCAGATCTGATTGGATTACTTACCCTGCTGTTAAAATCTTTTTTAGCTTTGGATTCTTGCATTTGACCTCTTTAATTAGCAATTTTTTATTTCACAAGTGACCTTGCTTGGCACTTGGTGAGCTAGAAACCATCCTTGTTAAAAAGATAGACCTTCAGATTCTTTGATAACACACCTAAAGAGTTTTGGTAGTCTCTTGTTTATCCATTTTCAAACAATTTCAATCTCAATTTATATAATTTGGGTAAGACCATCCTCCTAGTCCATATGTGTTAAGGGTATTCACCCTTTGATTGTAGCATCATTGTGGCAGTGTTGGCTTATTCTTATTTGCAATTTTCTATCTTATCACCTCTTTTTGGACAAGTTAATGTCTTTTCTATCCTATTTTGGTACCAACATTTCTTAGGGTGATCCTATCAACTAGTACCTTTTCTTTCATGCCAATTACAACAAGATATCAAGTAAATCAAGGAAAATGACCTCAAGTGGTTATGACATGTTGCTCAACATCC
>MU226713.1:1074652-1092187 GCA_018584345.1 Thuja plicata | reverse complement strand
TTCCTTCATCTTTCTTGTGGACTTTTAATCAACTGTGATCATGTTCTGATCTTCATTTCCTTATCTTCTTTCGTGATCTCAATCAAAATTTTCTATCTTAAACAGTTGATTTATTTTGGGGCATTCTCTCTCTTAAGGAAAATTCTTTTTCTTCTCTCTATTTCTTTTCATCTCTTCCAAACTTCTATCTTCCATTTTCTTTCACTCTTCTTCTTCTTCTTCTTCTTCTTCTTCTTCTTCTTCTTCTTCTTCTTCTTCTTCTTCTTCTCTTCTAATTCAAACTTGGGGCATAATCTTTCATTCTTGATGATCTACCTTGGTTCTATGATCTTTATATCTTTCATCTTACATCAAGAACCTTATTTTTAGTTCGATTTGATCAAAATTTATCAATTTGTTGTTTCTCTTCTATCTCATTTTGATTTTGATCATGAGGGGACAGTACCTATCAAACTTCAATCTTTGATTCAACTTTATCAATTATATCAGTATTTCTTGAGATTCTTATCTCTAACATGTCGATTACTTATTTTGGTGTTGACTTTGTCTTTTTCAATTGTGTTTATTTTTGTCCTGATGTGTTCCCATTTCGACCACATGTCTGGGTTGTTTTGTGATCCCATTTTTGACCTCACACTTCAACTGCACTCTTTGACTACATGTGTTCCCATGTCGCCCACACATTTGTCAAAGAGGGGCAAATGTATGCACCCTAAAATGGTCACCTAGACTTTGGGCCCCATTTATCATTTTATCAAATTTCCTAAATCAATGCTTTGCAACATTTTCAATTTAAATCAATTTCCTTGATCAAATTGTAATTAATTCAATTATTCAATTATTTCAATATTTCCTAAGGTTTGATCATTTTATTCTTATTTAATTAAAAGGTTTAATCTCCCTTTTAATTAAATTCATCTTATTTAATTAAATTAAATTTCTCCCATTTAATTAAATAAAGTTCTTCTAATTTATTTAATTGAAAGAAAACCCCTCTTTTAATTAAATAAATAAAAATCCCCACTTAAAGCACTTTAATTGATGAAAAATGAAATAAATTAAATAAAAATTAAATAAAAATCCCTTTTTCCTCACATCTTCCTAAGTGGTGGGATTTTTGCCTCTTAATCATAGCCTTTGTTTTTTTGCTCTTAATCTCAATCGTTCACTTTCGTTTAAAAGGAGATCTCTCCTTCTCATTTTCAGATTAGGTTTTCATAGTATTGTTATGCTGCAGGTTTGGAGAGCAATTTTGGAGGAGCATTTGAGCACATTTTGAGCTTGGATATTGCAACTTCTCTCTTCTTGTTTTCTTTATTCTTGCATTCATAGCTACTCATGTAGATTAGAATCATGTTTATTTTCATAGATTAATCTTGCATTTGCATATTTCCTTTCATAGATTAATATGCATTGTTATCATTTAGCTTAATTTACTTTTATGCATTGCAATCATATAGAGTAGATTTCATTTTTATGCATTCGAATATCTCGTTTCATGGTGTATTTGCAATAGACACAACTAGGTCAATCTGAGGGCCTTTATTTTGCATTTTTACACATCCATGACTAGAGAGCTATGGATCGATATTTGAGACCTCATTCTTGAGCAACCTTGAATGGAATGATTCATAGAAGTGTGTCAACATTTATGCACACAGGCATAATCGTGCATTTCCAATGCAGGTGAACATGAAAGATGATAGCATGGGTTGAGTAAAATATGTAATGGCAGTCTAGACCAAAAATTTTTATATGTTTGATTAACCCTAAAAAAAACCAACGGTACTTGAAGACTTAATGGATGACAAAAAAGGATACAATGGCGATGTCAAAGATGCAGCAAAAAGAGAGAGACACCATAGTTAGGTAATGGAGGTAACACATAAGTGATGGTTTTGTTTTTAAAATCTAATACTGATGCCATAGTTCAAGTTGACAACAATCCATAATCAATGTCACTGTTGTAACTGTAAAGAAGCAATGACCGACGCCATTGTTGCAATTGCTAATAACCTCCTTTTTTAGCCAATGCATACACCATCGAATGAAAAGAAATTGTACCATCATTTGAATGATTCTATCTGATGCAGAAAAATATTTATGCATTGTGTTTATCGATGAAATTATTGAGGAACAATACGCATAGATTTCACATCTAAATCAATATCCTATTTTATGTATATAATGGAGGTTTTAAATAATCAAAATGCTTTTCTAATATATTGCTTCACTATTATTAGAAGGGAATGAAATAATTTAAATAATGTGATATGGGTAGATATAGATGGTAAATAACATGTAGAAAAGAGGAGGTTGTTCAGTTGAACATTTTATAGAATTTTGGTTGCTCCATTCTTTTAGATATCATTTGAGCATTTTAATTTAAAAGTATTTTAAAAAAAAAGTAAAAAAAAAAAAAATGGAGCCTCTGCTCAATCAAATGTGCAATGTACAGTTCCGCTCCCATGCTACACTTCTCCAACACTTTGCAGAGGGAGATGGAAGAAACTAACTAAGCACAGTTGATAAGAGAAAACAATTCCTAAACAAAGGGGAAAACAGACACAACCGACCCCAATGGGTCTTTCAAATGGGAAGGTGGGTTGACAAAGCCTTAACTTATAGAGGAAAGGAAGGGTATGGCAGGATTCAAAGATCCTCTGCTAGAAATGGGAATCAAGAAATTTTCAAATGGTCATATTTTCAAAAAAAGGGAACTCAGTTGTTGAAAAACAGGGACCGGATCTCTCCAAGAGAAGAACAAAGAGGCTTTAGGAGTCTCTCATCCAAACACAAGGAGATCTTATCTCTAGAGTTTAACCCAAATTTCTTACCTATCTTTCCTACAACTAAAGAAGGAATACCAATTAATCCCCCATTACCAAAGAAGGCTTGGTCCCTTATTCACTGGGCAATACACAAACGCAGAAATAAGTTTTTTAGGAGCATCAAGGATACAAATTCATATATTGGGAAGAATCAAGCACTACACAAAAAAGGCAACCTTATTTACAAATGGATACCTATTCAGCATTCCAAAGACAAGCCACATGTGTCCAAAATGGGACAAAGAAAAGAAATAAGTGCGAATCAAAACTCACATATTAGCCAGCAAGAATCCCAAAAGAAGACCAACAAAACAGGTACAAAGATGGGGTCTACACATATAAACAAGGGTAAAGTTTCTATCACTTTCTCATCAGAGTTTTTAGCTCAAAGATGCCATCTCCTCGAACAACAAGCTCTTATCTGCAAAGTTTGTAACTTAGAGCTATCATATTCCCAGTTTTCCTCATGGGCAAAATCCAAATAGACTAACATTCTTAGCATCGAATCCCTAGCCCTGGAGAACGGATATTTTCTTGTAATCTTCTCTGATAAGATTACTAGAGACAATATTTTCAAGAGTAAGGCTTGGTTCTACAATAACTCTAGATTGCACATGCAAAGGTGGATGCAGAACTTTGATAACTCAACAAATGAGATCATGTTTATACCAATGTGGATTAGTTTGAGTAATCTTCCTATGGAATATAGAGATGAAGAAACTCTCCAAATTATTGCAAACAAATTGGGAATCTATCTAAAGCATCAATACAGCCATAGCGAGCCTACAATAGGGATCTGCCTACTTATGGATCTTTCAAAAGAACTACCAAATTCCATCTTGATTAAATCAAAGTATGGTACGTGGGAGCAAGCTATATTATATGATACACATGATATTGCCATTTTTGAAGCAGACTCTTCTCAGAGTACAAAGGAAGGCTTTCAGGGATCCAACCATATCAATGCAACATCAATTGATTCAGATCCATATGTTTCTTGTTCCCTCTAGATCTATGATCAGAATACAGCATTGGACCTTTTCCTGGAGGTAGGATTCTCTAACGAACCTTTTACTTTAAGTAGTGATACAGCTACAGAAATTTATAGAGAAAATATACTGGTCTTCATCTGGGTTTTATATTGGAGAATCATGGGTTACTTTCAAAAAAGAACAAATTATGCTATCCTCTTATTGGGGGCCCCAATCCCATCGGAACATAACTTTTTGGATCTTAGGCAGCCTAAATTCACTGAATGTTTGTTCCAACTAAAAAACATCAATTTAAGTAGAAATCTAAGTTTTCATCTCAAATCGGAGTGAAATATTGCCACAACACAGAATCCCAAGGTGATTCTTTTCAAATAGAATGTAGTATCATACTCTGGAATCTCTAAATTTAATCCCCAAGTAGCAGAACAATTACATACACAATGGTTTAGAGAATTCCAAGCTGAAATTATATCTGACCTAGTGGATGAAGTAATGAATGAAGACACCTTTCCATCATAGGTGGGAATGTCAAAGGTGATTAATACAAAAAATATAAATAATGTCGTTATTGGACCTTAGCTAGTAGTAACTGAAAAGCAAGATGATGAAATCATGCGAACCAAAATCAGTGATTTATGGGTTTTGGAAAATGTAGGAATGGACACTCCACAAAATAGAAAGATAGACAACAAGGATATTGAATCTTCAAATAATAGTTCTAGAACTAGGATATGCTCAAGAATTAGAGAAAAGGAACTAAAGAAGATAAGGTTTGATGAGGGAGGTTATCCCAAAAATTCAAAATCAAGGAGTAAGATTAAAGGTGGGATTATCCCTTTAAAAATAGTGGGAAATAAAAAAGATGGGGAGGACATAGTAGAATAGCCACCTGAGCATCAAGATATTAATTCTCCCATATCCCCTTGATTAAAGGCTATATATGATCTTTTTTGGGGATCAGACCAAAGTAATCAGGGAATTGAGACTATTTCAACTTCATTCAATGAGAAAATGTTAGATGATGACTATGTCAAAGGGGAAGATAGATGGGACTCCATTGATGGAATGGGATACTCTTCTTGCAAAACACCAGAAAGGCTTCAGGAGTTAACAATAGATGGAAGTGCTTGGGATGAAAAAACTCCTAAAGATATGGAAAGGGTTGTACACACTTCTAAGGTTGATAACCTTGCTCCGCCTCCATCCAAATTAGGCTTTCAAAAAAACTCTATGATTAAAATGTGGGAAAACTTTGGTATGGTAAAGAAAAATTGCAAAGGGAGGAAATATCAGTCTACCTTAAAATCTAAAGATGGAGAAGATATACACCAAGTTAAAATTATGGAATATATGAAAGTTGGGAAGGGGAAGTTCCTTCCCAAGGCACAATGAAGGTCCTCTCCTGGAAAGTTAGGGGAATCAATGCCCCTAACAAGCAGTAATTAATCAAATGATGTATTCTAATGGTGAAACTAGATTTATTACTTTTTCAAGAAACAAAGATGGACATGGAAGGGCTATCCAATTTCTCCAAAACCATTGGGGACTGGCAGGTATAAGGGTTTGATGCACTAGGCTCCTCTGGAGGTATTGCCATATTATGAAATCCAAGACTTGTTAAAGTCACTACTTTAAAGGCAACAACAAATTGGATGAGTGGAGAAGTCAAATGCTTACAGTCAAATCTTCAGTTCCACATTATAAATGTGTATGGACTCAACACAAGAAGGAGAAAACAGGAAGTATGGAAAGAGATTAGTGAACATTTTTAGGTTATTAACAAGGAGAACATTATCCTTGGGGGAGACTTTAATGCAATAATACACCTTTCATAAAAGATGGGGGGATCCCAAAGAGAATCTCAATCCCAAACAAATTTCAAAGATTGGTTACAGATAGAAACTCTGATGGAAATTGAACTGGAAAATGGGAAGTTCAAATGGAATAACAAAAGATTGGGACTTTTTAATATTGCAGAAAAACTTGATAGGTTCTTCTTTAAAGTGGATTTATCTTTGTTTCCCTTTGATATAAAAGTATTTATCTCTCCCACTTCAGGATCAGATCACTTTCGCATACAGTTGGAAATTCTAGGAGAAAATAAACCGCAGCATTGCCCTTTTAAATTTGAAAATATGTGGTTGAAAGATAACAATTTCTTGAGTAAAATTGTAGAGTGGTGGTTGGAATGCAGGCCAAAAGGCTCCAAATTATTTTTCTTTGTAGCCAAGCTCAAGTATATAAAACAGAACTTGCTCATATGGAATAGAACACACTTCAATAACATATTCTCTATCATAGAGGAGATAAAATAGAAACTTAAAGATCTGAATGAGATTGTTATGCAGTTGGGTATGGACAAGGATAGATTTGATCAAGAAAGAGATCTTTTAAGAGATCATGAAGAAATATTAGCTAAGGAAGAACTCTATTGGAGATAGAAATCTAGAGAAAACTAGTTAGATGCAGGGGACAAGAACACAAAATTCTTTCATAATAGCACAAAAGATCGCAGAACTGCCAATAGGATTCATGAAATCACAAAGGAAGATGGAACTATCTCTCAGGATCAAAAAGAAATTCAAACAAAAATGGTAAAATTTTACACAAGGTTACTCAATCAATCTGAGATCTCTCATCTTGAGCCTCAGAATGATCTTTTTAGGGACATTCCACAACTCATAATAGACTTTGATAACTCTCTTCTTCTTTCCAAATTCACTGAGAAGGAAATCCAAGATACACTCTCACAAATGGCACTGGACAAATCTCCGGGTCTTGATGGTTTTCCTCCATGCTTCTTTCTACATTGTTGGCACATTTTGAGGAAAGAACTTACTGAGGCACTGGAGGCTGGAAGATCTTCAGGTAGATTCTTAACTGAGATTAACAACACTTTTATATCTCTAATTCCTAAAAAGAAAAATGCCTCAAGTATGGATGAATTTAGACCAATTTCGTTATGCATTACCTTATATAAAACCTTGTCGAAATCTTTGGCTTCTAGACATAAACTGGTGTTAAGGAAAATTATTGGGGAGGAACAAACTGGGTTTGTTCTAGGAAGATCCATTTTAGATGGAATAATTATTGCCCAAGAGGTTGTTCACTCAATCCAATGCAATAAGCACCCCAATATGATAGTAAAATTAGACATTAAGAAAGCTTATGATTGGGTGGATTGGAGATTTTTAGAAAAATGTATGGAGAAGTTTGGATTTGCTAAAGCATGGATCAATCTTATTTATTATTGTATTTCTACACCGAAATTCTCCATTTTGATCAATGGGACTTTAGTGGGCTTCTTTAAGGGAACCAATGGAATTAGATAGGGGAGCCCCCTTTCTCCCTTCCTTTTCATTATAATGGAAGAAGCCCTAGGAAGGAGATTCATCAGGAAGAAAGAGAAAGGCCTCATCCATGGGGTTGAAACTACTTCTTTGGTCAAAGCAATTACACACTAGCAATTTGAAGATGACATACTTTTGTTTGGTAAAGAAAATAGAACAGAGGCATCACATATGAAAGAGATCCTGGATAAATACTCATTAGCTTCAGGACAAAGGCTAATAAAGATGAGTCAATAATATACTTTTTAAATACAAAGAAAATAGTTCAGCAGAATATCCAAAAGGTGTTTCAATTCAAATTTGGCTACTTCCCTTGCCAATACCTTGGCATCCCAACCGATAAAGCTTTAAGAACAGATGCAACTTGGAAACCTATTAAAGAAAGAATGGACAGGAAAATGGATGCTTGGAAATCCAAGTGGTTATAATTTTATGGTAGGATGGTTCTAATTAAAGTAACCCTTGCTGCTATTCCTATTTATCTTCTGTCTTGTCTTTCCCTTTCAGTTGGATGCTATTGGAACATAGTCAAAAAATTGAGAAAATTCTTCTGGCAAGGTACAGACACTTAAAGAAAGATTAATCTTATTTCCTGGGATAGGATTTGAAAACCTTTGGAGGAAGGAGGTACCGGGATCAAGGATCCGATTAAACAAAATCAGCCATTAGGTGCAAAGCTTTAATGGAAAATTTAAAAAAAAAACAAATCTCAAATGGGTCAGAATTTTGAGGGGTAAATACTTTCATTCTCTAAATAATGAGAAAGTGATCAGAACTTCCAACCTCCCAAGAGGCTCCAAAATTTGGAATTTCATTTACAAATCTAGAGAAGTCATAGAAAATAATACCTCATGGAACATTAAAGATGGGTCTTATACAAGGTTTTGGGATGACTCTTGGGGAGGGTTCCCTAGTATCAACATGTTGTTGGGATAGAACAACATCAGTCAGGTTTGTACCAGGGAATGGGGTCCCCTAGTCAAAGATTATATTGTTAGAAATTCACATAAACTTTTGGATGGCTCTTGCAAGTGGAAGGAATTTGATATTCCAAACATCAACCCAAGTGAACGTAGTGCTTTGGTTCAAATTTTACAAGAAAGATCCTCCCTACTCATGAAGGGGAAAGATGAATTAATTTGGAATGGATCCAAAATAGGGGATTATAAGGTTAAAGATGGTTACAAAATCTTCACTCGCATCTCTTCCCAACTACAATCACAAACTTGTAATCAACTATGCTGGAAAAAAAAAACTGTCTCCCCAAAGCAGGAATGTTTTCTTGGGCAGCAATACAGGGTAGGATTCTAACTGCC
Organism: Thuja plicata; assembly: GCA_018584345.1. NCBI lineage: Eukaryota > Viridiplantae > Streptophyta > Pinopsida > Cupressales > Cupressaceae > Thuja > Thuja plicata. The sequence continues at coordinate 1,083,698 of MU226713.1, read as the reverse complement.
AATTGGTTTAAGAAAATGGCATATTGTGGACCTTCCAGATGTTTACTATGCTATAAAGAGGAACAGGATTTGGATCACCTACTGGTATCTTGCCCCTTTGCAATTGAATGTTGGAAATGGTTATGTGCCAAGCTAGGGTTGTCTTCAGCTCTTCCAAATGACATTCTTTCTCTTTTTCCCTCATGGCCTCTGATTTTCAAGCGAAGTCTCTACAGCAAATTGTGGATTGTTTCCCCTTCTATCCTCATTTGGGAAATATGAAAAGAAAGGAATAGATGGATTTTTCAAAATGTTTCCCTTGAAAATACATCCATTTGAAGTAGAATTGAAGCATCCATTGTGGAAGTTATGAATTCTATAATACAATTACAAAGTGAGAAACATAAATTGTACACAAGCTGGGATGATCTAATGATTAAGAATTGGTTTGGATTAAAACTTCCTGCAGTAATAGGGATTGGTGCCAAAGCTAATGCAAGTTTAAGGGCAAATTGCACATGGAAGCCTGCTGCGTCTGGTTGGAGCAAGCTGAATTTTGATGGTGCCTCCAAAGGTAATCTAGGACCTTCTAGTGTTGGATGCATTATTCATTCTGTTGAGGGACATTTGATTTCATATTTGGCAAGCCCACTAGAAAGGGGTACTAGTAACATGGTGGAATTCAAAGCTTTACTCCATGGTTTATCATTGGCTTTGGAATTAGGCATTAAAAACTTGGAAATTGAAGGTGATTCATTGATAACTATAAATGCAGTTAGGACTGGCTCGATCTACAATTGGAAACTTCAATCAATTTTAGAGGTGATTCTAAATCTAACTAAGAAATTTGAATTTATAATGGTCAATCACATCTTCTGGGAGGGGAATGCGTTGGCAGATGACTTGGCCAATAAGGCATCATTTGGGGAATGCATTAAAGTTATTTGTTAGCTCTTTTTAAACTCCCAGTCATTTCACTTAACTCTTAGATCACCCACTGAAAAAGTGTTCATAGTATTGATTTGACAATCCCTGTCAACCACAACTAGCCGTTCTGAAGTTGAATTTATGGAAAAGATTTTCCTCATCTCTCTGTCATGTGGATGGAACATTTTTCTTACACCACATCTCCTCACATGACAGGAACTGCATTTGGGTACTTCCTTACGCAACATTCCCTCCTCTTTGAAAATGAAATGACAGGTATTTCTCTCTGCAAGGACATTACTTGTAACAGTGGGGATGTTTTATATCCATCCACTTGCAACATTTCACAATGAGGCCTTTAATGCAAAAGATAGCTAAGGGTACATTGTCAGGGAGGGAGTGATTATTCTTTCCACTTTCTCTCTTAAGTACGCCATCACCTATGCTCTTGTAAATCACAGAAGTCTTGTAGCATAACTACTCTAGCCTTTTTCTCAACTGCAGTTTTAGCTACCTCATAATGGACTCTTTGATAAAATTTAGAGTGGAAGTTGAGGAACGGGCCTTCAATGAGCCAATCTCGTTCAATCACCTTTGTGAAATTTGCATGTACCAGCACCCTCTAGTCTTCCACGCACTAAGAAAGGTACTGGGCTTCAATTTTTTGAATACCAATCATAGATATAGGGTGCTCTCAAATATTTGTGTTGGTTTCTTGGCTAGCCTCCTTATTGCCAGAACCCACAAAAATCATGCTGAATAAATATGGGATAGGCTTTTCTTCAATAAATTCATTGTGGATTTGCATAATATACTCCAAAATATAGATGCTGACCTTACCACACCTTTTCCATGGGACTAGGATATGACTTTAACTGCTGGACAACCATTTTTGGGGTTTTATGTTGGTCATAGAAGGAACCTCTACATTGGCCCTCCTCGTCGCCTCAATATCCTATGGGGGTGGGATCAGGAGGACAAACAACTGCGCATTTCAATGATGAAGAAAGGATTCAGCTTTCTTTCAATGTTCCTAGGAATTGAAGATGGGATCTATGTTCCCTTTGGGGATGAGATTGACAAAAATCTTCCATGGGTGCACAAATTCGAATATGATGAAAAATTAGACAGACTGGGCAGCCCAGTTTCTTCAAATACCGAAATTGGGGGTGAGGGTTCAGGTCGCGATTCAGATTCAGACAAGGAGGAGGACTCGGAGAAGGTATCTAGGGAGGTTGCTGAAGATGATGCTGATTAAGAAGATATGGAAGATGTTGCAGGGGAAGACTCTAAATCGGCTGAGGTGTCCCCGGAGGATGACCCGATGAGAAATAGTGGAGACACAATCCCAAAGAAAATCTCCAAATTTGACTCCGCTCCAAGCACAAAGAACGACACTACTTCCCCTTCTGATTAACATGCAGCCTAGATTAGCTCTAGGGGTTAGATTTTTGATTTTTTTTGGTTTTCCTCCATAAACTAGACCCTTATTTTTAAATTGGTTTTCTGGTTGAGTAGTATTTCTCTAGCTATTGGGTTCACAGTCCTCTCGGTAACCAGAAACATTTGATGCATTTTCTTTATTATTTTTTCTATGTTTTTTGCTTTCTGTTTAATATAAAATCTTGGCCTCGGCCCCTTATTGATCAAAAAAAAAGAAGAAGAGGTTGTTTACAAATGGTATTTCAAATCTTCTATAAATTACTTTGAATAAATTTTGTCTTATTAAGATTATGAAATTGTTTTTCCTCACAAAATTTTCTATAGTTTTAGAAATGCACAATCCCAAGAATATCTTTGATAAATTAATTTGTAATATATATTATTTTGTTATCAACTATATTCCTTATAGGTCTTTTACTTATTTCTACATCAATTTTGTTATCAACTATATAATATATATTATTTTGATATCAACTATATTACACTAATTTCTATATCTGTCAAGAAGAAGATTTTATCTATTCCATTTAGAAATCGTCATTATTATTTACTTGTTTTAACTTTATCCATAATTTATGTTTTCATTACACTTTTTTTTTTTTTCCTAATTTACCTTTCTACCAAATTTTCCTAACGTTTGTATCCCTTCATCCTTGAGTCATTCTCCTCAACTTCACATCTTATTTTTGTCCTTCTTCCTTCTCATCCTTGTTAAGTCAATGTTTTCAATCTATATTTTAATTATACTTCTTGATGATGGATTACTATTGAAGACCTTCATAACGGGGAAATTTCGTTCAAAGTAAAACTTTTTTGAAATTATGAATGAACCTCTCAAGCTAGATTGCAAACATAGCTTTATTAAAGTTTTGCAGGGATAAAAAGTGTGTTCCTTCTTTTACGTATGTACCTTATTTTCTTTGTAGTTAGTATAAAACCATATATTTATGCATGCTAGTATTAGATTCTCTGAAAATGAGAATTGAGCTAGGATATGATGTCAGTTGTAGATCACATGTATTTTCAAGCAACAAATGATGGGAGATCAAAATAGCTAAATGAAGAGAAATTCAAATGAGATAAAAATAGAGACAAAAAGATGAATTTTGAGAAAACTTTGAATACTCTCACCAAGATATAACTAGACTAATGAAGTTGGATGTGAGGTGTTTATTATAGAGAAAAATAAAGTTGTGTACAACCAAAAGGTGTATAAACTCAGATTCCCCATAAAAGGTGTGAGGTTTTTCATACTTTGTAAGTGCAAAAATATGTAGCATAACCTCCTTACATGAAGATAGAAACAGATTTATAAAAGATCAAAAATAAAGCCCAAAGAGGGTGAAAACCCCAACTATCCCATAACTCACTTATGAAATGCCAAAATAGTGGTTATTAGAGGTGGCACAACAAGCCAAAAGAAGGTGTGTAACTCAATTACCCATGTGTGAGAGTGAGTCACACGTATAGCTTAAGTATTTTTCCACATGTCCTCATATAAATGACTCCTAATAACTTAATCAAGATTAACACAATATGTGTACGAAAAATAGATACCCCGTAACATAATGGAAAAAATAAACCTACAATAACATCCCCCTTAAGAATAGATTAGATAGGTGAAAAGATGCATCCCAATAAATAAGGCTTTTTTATGTACAAACTATATCTCCCTAAAAGAAGAAGGCCCTCCTAGTGGACTTGGGAGATGGGGGAATCTTAATAGACAGCGGGACATGACTATTCTTGAGATTCTTAATATCCACAATAAAACAAGGATTAGGGCCTACATGAGGGCTCAAAGCCGAATGTAAATTGTATAAATAGAGAATAAGCCCTTGGTGTAGAGGAGGGGCCCCATTAATTTTGGATATTAAAACTGACTGAGACAAGGATTAAAAATCAAAAATAAGAAACTTAACTTAATATTATAATGGAAGTAATTAAGTATAGGGAAAATATGAGAGTGGAAATGTTTGAACCTACCCTCGAGGGTGATATATTTGATCAGAACCATAGACACATACTTATGGTTTCATAGAAACTTCTCTCTATTGAACACATTCTACAACTAGGGAATACTTTTGCTAGGTTGAGGAACTTCATAATATCTTGCTTGTAGTGGGCATTTGAGTCTTTAGGTATGGTCTTTCCTTCTACAACCAAACCCTTAGCCAAACTATAGTTTCTGCAGAAACAAAAACTAAAACACCACCAATAATCACCTTCTCATTGTTTGAAGACTCAACCAATTTATTGGACAACTCCTGCTTAATCTCTTTCATGACCTCAACATATGAGTCCACAAGCTTAGCCTATAAAATGGGTGTGAGGGTGGAATTATTTCTAAATTCATCGAAAGTATAAGTTTCAGTCTCAATTAGGTCACCCCTCATTGTAACAAAGGTAGCAATAGAACAAAGAAAAATGGTGAGAGAGAAAGAAGTAAAGCTAATGATAGAAACCAGGAATTTTATCTCAAAGCTTTCAACCCAAAGATAATAATAATTTCTCAATATATTAATTACTCTGGATAACATATACTGTTATTGTTGAGTGGCAATATCCTTTTCAATCTCCTCACGTGCTGACTGAGGTAAGTCTTTAGTGGCAAACAAATTATTCATAGATTTCATAAATTTCCCCATGATGACCATCCTATCAGCTACTCCATTGTCTTCATGAAAAATGTGCTAGCATATGAAGCTATCCACCATGTTGAGTAAGCCTTTACCTGCATTATGTGATATCTAGTTCCCATTGTGGGGAACTAGCACCAAACACCATCATTATTATATTAAGGGTATCACCCTTAACAATAAAATTTTTGTAGCAACGACTTTCCGCCATCTCAATGCCATGGTAAGTTTTTAAGACCCCCACTACATGGGTCCCAAATTCACAGTGAAGGCTAAAGTTATTTTACCAAACATATCTCTAATGAGATCACCTCATCACGTCTAACTTAGTTACCTAAGGATGAGCCGTCAAAATTTAGGTTAACCCATCTAGGGTCGGGGGGGATACCAAAACACAAAGTGTTTTTGTACAAAAATAACGTGGATAGTTTTTTATTAATACCAACTAAATATTCATGTTGCATTGGTTGTGAGCATAGGTTCCTTAAAATTAATCCATATTAAATATGAATAAGAAGATAGATATCCTTATAAGATGCACATATGGCAAGGATATTATTTGAAATTACAAAAAATAAAGTTTCTTTTACTTAAGAAACTATAAAGTTTCTCTTATTAAAGTCATATTTAGAGCTAAAAGACAAAAAAATAAAATAATAAGTTAGTTATTGAAGTCAAATCAAATGAAATATAAAACTATTAAATATTTTAAATTAAATTAGTTATTTCATTTCGATCTGTATTAGAAAGCGCATGGGCCCATGACAAATTTGCCATAAAGGAAAATAGAGTGGATCTCACCAAATGTGAGATTAAACAAAACAAAAAAAAGAGACCAAATAAAATCACTTAAAAAAAAGAGAACTAATAGGGGACCGACAAAAAAATTAACTATTGAAAATGGAATCCAATCCCGTTTCTACATATCATTCCTTCTACACTGTATCCAAGTGCTCCTAGGAGAGACACTTCACAAAATAGAATCCTTGATAGCTACATTGAACTAACTGGAGGAGTAAGAGAAATCAACTAGATACTTCTCTTTATTGTGACTTTGATATATGAGGCTACCAAGAGAGCTATAGATTTTTCTTTCCTTTCCTTCTCTTTCATTTCCTTCTAGCACTTCATGAGGGTCATATTCTGTATCGAATTGATCTAATAATCCATCAACCTTTTTATATTATTTTTGCTGAGTTCATAGTTTTATTTTAGTTTAATCACTTCATTTTCCAACTTGGAGTGCTTGGCCTCTTGCTTGATTATTTTACTTTTCTTTTCTATAACCCGCTAGTTTTTGAAGGTAACCATCGAACCTTCTCGAGGCCCTTTGTTCCACCAATACAATTGGAATCTTCAAAAGTGAAATTATAGATAACTTCTTTATTTACAATGAATGTGTTCTCCATTTTGATATATCCTCCGTAACAGATAGACATAATAATCATATGCGCATGCGCAAGCCACAAGCCACAAGCTGTCGTCAATGAATAGTGGACTCCAATTTGCTTGAATCTGAGCACGAGACAGATTCAATCACTATGGATAAGTTTAAGAGATTGCAGTAAAAAAATTTATGTCATCTTGGAACGAAAAGAGAGTTTTATATTGCTATGCTATAGTTCTAAGCAATTCACGAGCATTTTTCACCCATATTTATTTATTATGATAGGAATGTTTAAAGACATCGACCTAACTTACTCTCCCCTCTCATTTTCAATCGGTTATTATAATAGCTATTAGATTTTTCTCATCCCAACCACTAATTTTTTAACATTTCTTTATGAAGTGCAGAAGAATATAGTCTGGAAAACTGTCACAAACACTATCAATTATTATTGTAGTCTGTGGAAATATTTTGTGTTGTTTCTTTTTTATTATTTGGCTGGGCCAGGTCGAAACTGCCCATATATTCCTGGAAATTTAAGTGAATCTTCGAGGAAGCGAACATTATTGAATATTCATATATTCTCATGTTATGGTTTTCCTAGTTTGTCTTATTATTCCTGACTATTGTAATCCAATTGGCTGAATATTTATTCCAAAGTGAATTTCATTCCGTGTGCTACGGGCCGGCTATATAGTTTTTCTTTTCTAGTTCACCTGAGACAGCAGTGTTAATATTGAAGAAGAAATAGTTGATACTTTTACAATCGTAGCTGTGCAGAGAAAGAAATAATGGAGACCGATTTGGAATTAACAGCTTCGTCCAGAAATGAGATCTCGCCAGATGTAATAAGAGATGATTCTTCACTGCCTGATGAAGAAGAGAATCAAACCCCAAATGATGAAGAAAATCGGATTCAACGTGAAGAGAATATCTTTAAAATAAAAGAAGCTGTGAAGAACAAGTGGAAGTATGTTAATTGTTCACTAGCTTTGATGGGAATCTCTCTCACTTTTTTCGGCTCTGATATTCGATCACGTAGTCAGCTAAGTCCATTACTAGTGGAGGTCTCGTTAATGATTGTGTGTTTGATTTTAGGAGTGTTGTTTTATATGGTATATGCGAAGATTATGCAGGAACAAAGGCTTAGGGCGGAGTATGATGAGCCCACAGTATTTGCAGGTAATTCGTACCAATTATTTCTTTTGGCATTATCAGTGTGCGTTGGAAGCGTAGTATTTATTTCCATCGCCATCAACGAATTGAGAAAGACATAATATGCTCTAAAACATTTACACCGATCAAGACTTTGTGCAAATGCTTTAGCTAAGAACACATTGTATAGTCTCCCTTTTACTTTTTTTATGTTCTACAAATATCTTGTCATCTACACAATGGAAACTTTAAACTTCTTTAGATCTAAGAACAAGTGTGTTCGATAAGTTACACATTTCCAATTATCTATGTCCATTACCTTTTTGTATATTATTTTGTAATGAATGTTACTCAAAATCTTTTTATGTATATTATCGTTCAATATAATCTAAGCAGGTTAAAAGGTCCGGACGGTACAAGAATATATTTTACATAAATTTTTGAAAAATGATTACACTAAGTTTATCTATATGGAAGATAAGATTGTAAAGGTGAATAACAAAACAAACATTCTGAAATAATTTTTTCACATATAGATTATTTCGATCATCTATTTATAAAAATAAACTATTAATTTTTTTTAAGATTTTGTAGAGAATTATAATTTTCTTTCAAAAATTATATTATGATTTGTTTAATAAGAAAAATGATTCTTTACGGTTCTTGTACTGTGATTCAAAATGCTCTATGATGATAGTGGAATCTTACACATTAACCTACAGTTACACAGAAAACACGTCTATTTATTTTTTTGAAGATAGGAAAACACTGTTATTTGTTATATTGAAGATCGAAAATACGTTTATTTTTCATCTTGGACAAAGAAAATATTTGACCTCCAAACTAGCAAGTAGCAGAACATTCATTTAAGCTTTTAATATGAAATCCTCTTACTAATGATTATCATATTTCCTTTTTCTGATTTATTAGATTACGCCGCCAGAAAAATATTAAAATAACAACTAAAGTAACCTTGTAGATTCACGAAAGTGCTGGAATATCAAATACTAGATATAATTATTCTGGAAGATAATTATCCTGAAAATATTTTCCAGAATATAAGCTGGACCTGTTTGGTTCACCGGGAAGATAACTGAGAAGATGCATAAGTATTTTTGATTGTTTATTTCTTGATTTCTTTTAATATGGTATGTATATATAAACATACATGTGTGTATATATACACACATACACACACATGTATATATACATACATGTGTGTGTATATATACACACATGTGTGTTTATATATATACACATGTATGTATATATACACATGTATGTGTATATACATAGCATACACAAACGTGTATGTATATATACACACACAGAGATATATACACACGTGTGTGTATATATAGCAATATAATATACCAATGTCTTTTAGAATGAAGGTTTTGAGAAGTCACAGATCCGACAAGATATTAAATTTGGTTTATAAAAATTGGAATTGGAATTCAAATTCCAACTCCCCCTATTTGGGTGGAAGATACAAAAGCAAGCAAAGAAAAGTGAC
>MU226713.1:1024623-1046884 GCA_018584345.1 Thuja plicata | reverse complement strand
ATGCATCATTTTATTAAACTAATTTGAAAAATATTTAAAAATAAAAATAAAATTATATATTTTTAACAAATATAAATATATTATGTTAAGTAGGGTTGGGGTGATAGGGTTCACTATAAATGAACCCTAATTATAAACCAAAATGAATCCTTATCATAAATCAAAATTATTCATAATTGTAAATAAATATTAACTCCAATCAAAAACCTAACCCCCTTGGTAGCACTTTTCAATTAAAAATAACTTATTTAATACTAAAATGTGGACCTGATAGTTAAGAGCTGTTGCAATGTTACTCACGTTGGCTGGGAGAGTTGCTTCATTTCTTTGACTAATGGGAATGTGAAACAGATGACGACACGAAACTAGTTCAGTACTTGATGAGGTGCATCTCTGTGTGACTCCTATATTTGTATCGTCTTAAAAAAGATGATAGCTACCAACCTTGCCCTGTGGGATAAGGATACGCTCATTTTCTTTACTAACTACATTATAGAAGCTTTCGTCGGGATTCCAACTAGCTGGCTCACCATCGACTATCAGATTCATTTCTCAAACAGATGATTTAATGAAATATCTAACTGGGTATGCAAAAATTAGAAACTAATCAACTTTGTTTGACACTGGACAATTTTGTCAAGATAGTTGATTTTATTGACAAGACTGTTAATAATCTGTGTTTTCTGGATGCCAATATTCTCAAAGCAACTTGGATACCAAGTGTTTTGGGACAAGTAGTAGGATTCTGATAAACTCCTTACCAGGTTTCAATGCTATTACTTTTAGAATTCTTTTTTGTTTCAATTTCAGAGATTTGGGATTTAAAAAAAAAGAAATGAAAAACTATTTTATCAATAATTCTCTCCACAACCATCAGAAATTAGAAAAAAGAGCATATTCACTGACAGGAATGTTAGGGTTATGGAAAAAAACCTCTCAGAAAGGTCTTTGATCAATGGTTTTCTTGTTTGCCCTGCCCGACGCCGCACTGCTCGTCTATTCTGGAATGAATAAAAATTGCTCAAATTGCACAGGATAAAAAAAGTTTGAAAGCAAAGGACTGAATTTATTGAGATTTACTACAATATTTGTTTTAGCGTGGCTGCCACGGCAAAGTAATATCACTAACATTCCGGCCAGTTTTTATTATTAAATGCGACATCATCTCAGTGTCCGGAGGGGTGGGTGGCCGCAGGCATGTATCGGATGGTGGCATGGTTTAACATACACATAATGGAGGAAGGCATTACATTTTAGTTTTCTACTTAGACACTGCCATGATTCTTCTTTGCCGCATATCCAACATGATGGAGTACAGAATAATGATCGAAATGATGAAGAAGAGAATAATGGCTGAAATGATGAAGAAAATAGGATTTAACTTGAAGAAAATGTCCTCAGTTATAGAGTATCTATGTCTATTATATAGGAAAGCATGGTTGCCTCTTAGCTTCAAATATCTCTATGTCATATTTTGTAGTGAAATTTATTTAGGAATTTTGTATGGCATTGTACAAGAATATATTTTATATAACTCGATTATTTTAAAGGCATTTACAGGCTTATTTCTTTGTTTGAAATTGTCATATAACTGTCACTTTCTATCAAGGCTGATTATTAGGTCTCCTCCAGATATTAATTCACTCTCGTAGTGGATAGGAAAAGTTGATAAAAAAAATTTCCCCTTTTCTTTCTCCCACTTCCTTCTCTCCTTTTCTTTCCATCTGCCTACCGTATAATGGTCCTTCTCTCCTTTTCTTTCCATCTTCTTGCAGTATAATGGTTTTCAGTGGTTATATGTTCACTTTTTTGCAATGGTTGTAAGCATTATATGCTATTTTATCAGAGTTGGAGATCAAGTTTTTTTTGTGAATTTTTAAATGGTAAACTCAAAATGATGGATTAGGGAATCATGCTATTTGGTTTTAAATATAGAATTTTAAGGTTGGTTATTTGTAAAAAATACTAATTCTTTTAATGAATGAGATTTTGAAGAGAATTATATGTTTTTCTTTTTAATAATAAACTCTGTAGCCTAAACATTTATATATAAAATATTTGTATGATTCTGAATTAGTGTTTTTGATAGAAAAAGTAGCAAGAGGGTGCTGGCCCGTGGAACAGAGGACTAGTAGCACATTAACAGCATATTAATGGAACTAGTCAAAGCTCAAAACATTTTAGCAGAATATCACAAACACCAATTCTAGTTCTGCCTCTATCAAAAACAAAAGTGACAGTTCTACTCCAAGGGATTAAACCAGAGTAATTGCTATCATCAGTAGCATAAAAGGTATTGTCAATAAGCCTCACAGGGCTCAACCAAACCAAAATAACAAACTTAAAATTAACCCCAATCGCAGAACAGAGGAACCAAGGGTCAAGCCCAGCCAAAATTACCTGAATCATAGATAGCAGAGTTAGTTCTTCCCTCCCAGCTATTTAGACAACAGGGTTCTCACCCACTCCTCCTGAAGAAATATGAACATATCCTTGTTATCCTCATCCTCTTCCAATTTGCCACCCGCCAGCTTTTCCTACACATTACAGAGGGTCATTGCCGCGACATGCATGACCTTCAGAGCTAATTTTTTGGTCCTCATGCAGTGGTTCATCAGGTCCTGCATATTCTTCTTAATCTCAATAATTTCTTTGTCAATAATCACAAACTTTCTTTTAAGGGTGCCTGTGAAATTACATTTTTCCTCCATGCTAGAGGAGTGGGGTTTATCCTAGGTATCATGGCAGGGGCTCTAGGGTGGGGTGGGGTTCTTGAGGTTTACTATGGCTCTCTGGAGGTTGGGTAGGGGAATATTACCAGTCGAGCTCATATAGCCTTCTGAGGAATCATTTCTCGAGTTGGTGGAGTGGGAGACACTTTTTTTCAGGGAGAGCTCCTTGGAGGCCATTTCCAACATCTTGATTTTGCATTATTCCTTGGCTATTCTATTAGACCTCCTACGGCCTGAACCACTTAGGTCCACCTCCAAATTGACCAGGGTTTCCATCATTTTCTATTTTTTGGGCTTGTAATCTATCTCAGGTGTGCTGTCAACCCCTTTTCCTTCATTGTAATCCAAAGAATCATAAACATACGATTCCTCCTGGCCTTCCTTCTTACAGGTGGGAATCTTAATAGTTTTTTTACAGGTTTTTTTCTCCGTCATCATAGGCCCTTGGGTGATATAGATGGACTGGGAGGAGGAATTGGTGGTCTTTTCAGCTTTTTCAGGGGGCTTCTCCTGGGGCATCATCCGAATAATCAGAGGGGGTTGGGGTGCCCAGCATATGGCTTTCTAAAACTAAAAAATATAGAGGAGGAGGCCCTAGTGGAGGATATCCCTATCAGGGTTGCTTTTGATATCAAGGACATTACTTTCTATAGAGTGCAGAAGATAAAACGGTATGGAAATTAAATCTTTGTTCCTAATATGATTCAGGAAAGGTAAGTGGTAGTTGTAAAACATCGTAAACTTAGCTTCAAGCATGAAATACTTAATGATAATGAGACAAATTTTTGGCCAAAGTTTAACATCTCTTCTCTCTTGAAACCCCCCTGTTTCCTAACTGGCAGCTCACCATCTTTGAAAAATTGTTTTAGGCTGGTAGGGTTGCTAGTCCGACTGGTCTTTTTGTACTTTCTCCCCACCATAGAGAGCCCCATAGCCTCTGTGATGACCTCCTCATTAAGCTAGAAGTGAATGCCCCCAACTGAGACACTTCTATTGTTCCATGAGGAGATGAAGTATTTAGATATTCTCTCATCATGTCCACCTTTCATGCGTTCCATGAAACCCCAAATGCCAGTTTCCTTGCAATAATGGGTGACCAGCGGATCAGAAGTATAGGCTTCATCAATATTATCAGGTTCAATACAGAGAATATTACCCCCCATATCAGAGGTCTACTCTTCAAGCGTCAGAATATCCTTGGAGTCTAAGAGCCGATTGTTGTTACAGGCCATATAAAACCACTCTCTTTTACAAATCTGTTTCAAAAAAATCTTATACGTAACCTATCGGTTTTGAGAATTTTGGAGAACGGGCTCTGTACCATCAAATCTAATGGATCTCCAGGTATCATTAATAGTAATAATAGCATTACTACCATTAATAGCCAAAAACACCTTTTGACACTGACAGCGATCACTCCACACGTTCAAAAGGTAATAATAGAACTTTATGGGAATTTGAGTTTTGCCTTTCATAATCACACAAATCACTTGAACATGCCAGCACATGATCGAGGAGGGGTTCATAATAAATAAGCCAGCCTGGCACATTTAGACTATATTATTTATATCTCCCATGATGAGTTGCTGAGTCATCGAAGGTAAGTCACCAATTAACATCCAACTATTTAGTTTGGTTTGTTTTAGACCAATAGCTGCCATTGAGTCAGCAACCAAGTTTCCCTCTCTGTAGGTATGGCCTATAGTCATATGTTAGAAGCTCTCAGGAAGCTCACAGATTTCCATAATGATAGGTCTAGCCCACCACCCAGCACCAGCTCCACTCTTGACTGATAGGTTTTGCAAGTTTAATCCCCCAGAGAAGGGCAGTCCCTTTCGCCTGGGTAACAGTACAGTTATTGATTGGTCCTGCATAAGCTAGTAGGCAAGTGCCATGGTGATCTCTCAGCACTCCTCCCCCACCATGCCCAAGATTATTTACTGCCCCATCAAAGTTTAATTTTATTCTACCTCTAGGAGGGGCAATCCATTTAGTAGCTTTTCTGGAAGTCTTTTTAGCATTGTCAAACCTGGAGAACCCACTTAGGAGGTTCCAGCGTTTACCAATCTTAGCTTCCCAGGCAGCACGAGGACTAGATGGGAGCTTCCATTTAGCCATCCTAACATTTTCACTCAGGAGCTTAGTTCTGATAAGGAGATAGGTTTCAGGTTGGATGCCTTTCTCCCTAAAGATCCTATTGTTTCTTTCCTTCCAAATGGACCAGCATATGTGCGGGGGAAGCATACACCAGAGGAGATGGAGTAGTGGGTGATTTGAGGGGGATCTCCAGTTAACAAATTGGTGCACCTCACCGTCTAGGGCCTACAAGATACCCAATCTATGAAAAATTCCTTGCCACATGCTGGTAGCATAGTCACAGTGGATGAAGAGGTGGTTTAATGTCTCTTCTGTCTTCTCACATAGGACACATCTGTTTGCCATTGAGAAGCCTCTTTTAGTAAGATTATCTTGGGTTAGGATCTTACCATGAATTAGGGTCCACCAAAAAAAGTTTATTTTAGGCATGAGCTGGGGGATCCACACCTTCTTCCAGTCGCCTGGGTTACTCTCCTCCTTAAGAAGAAGGTTGTAAAAAGAACTAACTGTGAAAGCACCAGTCTGGATGGGGGCCCAGATAATAGTCATCAACCTTAGAAATTATGATACTAGTCAGGTTGTCCATAAGATCCTTGGCCATGTGTTGCAGGTCCTGTCTGTCCCTTAATTGATTAGGTAAATCAACCCAAACACTTCCGTTGGTGTAGTTGGAAGCTCTAAAACCTAGGTTAGGTCTAAGGTAGTCCATAAGTGGTTTGAATTGATGACCCAGATGAGGTTGGTTCATGATCCAATGGTCATTCCAGAATCTGATGGACCTACCATTACCAATTTGCCAAAAAGCCCCTCTAGATAGAAGGGGCTTACACTTGCAGATGTTTATCTAGAGTTTGGATCCACTAGGGAGGTCACTGTTGTGGAACATCATTCTGTAGGGGTGGCCTTGGAGATATTTGGTTTCCATTATTCTACACCAATCCACTTTTCCCTCAATGAGCTTCCAAGCCACCTTTGTAGTAAGGGCCTTATTCATCAGACCAATTTTTCTAAGGCCAAGACCTCCCAATCTTTTCGGGAGGCAGATAGTGTCCCAGTTGACAAGCAAAATCCTCTTTTTCTCTTCAGACCCTGCCCATAGAAAGGTTCTCTAATTTTTTTCCAGTGTTTCAGCCATGTTGCTTCTAATTTTGAAGAGGGATAGGAAGTAGACAGGGATCCCCTGGAGGGTGGAAGAAACCAATTGAAGTTTGCCAGCATTGCTTAATATCTTTCCTTTCTAGCTAGGGAGTTTCCTCTGGGTTCTTTCCAGAATAGAGTTCCATAATTCATGGGAAACCTATTTTATCGTGAGGGGAAGGCCTAGGTAAGTAGAAGGGAGCGAGGCTACCAAGCACCCTAGAATTTGAAGCACCTTATTTTCTAAGTCCACTGGAGTATTGAAGAAGAATAGCCAGCTTTTTTGATAGTTAATACATTGACCCGAAGCCCAAGCATAACAATCCAGAGTTTGTTTCCAATGCCTGGCCTCAATAACAGAAGAATACCCAAAGAGGAAAGTGTCATCCACAAACTATTCCAACACCACCTGAGGGTGAGTGGAAGTAGGTTTGATGTCTTTTATCCTTTCGGTAGCGGACAACATACCCATAGTCCTGCTAAGCACATCAGCCACCATGATAAAGAGGTATGGAGAGAGAGGGTCTCCCTATCTAAGACCTTTCTCAAGAGTAAAATGGCCTCCAGGGGAGCCATTAGTTAGGACAAAAAATCTAACAGTTTGAGTGCACTCTTTAATAATTAGGATAACCTTTTCATTAAAGCCCATTTTAGCAAGAATTTTGAGTAGAAAAGACCAGTTAACTTTGTCATAAGCTTTGGAAATATCCAGTTTAAAGGCCATACCTGGGGCTCTACTTTTGTCCATAGAGTGGATAATTTCATGTGTAGCAATGGCCGCGTCTAGTATCTGTCTACCGGGCACAAAACCTTTCTAAGTATTGCAGATAATCTTGTCAAGGAGAGGCTTGATTCTGCTAATCAGGATCTTGGTAAGGATCTTGTAGAAGGTATTACAGAGGCTAATGGGTCTAAAATCCATCATAGAAGTAGGGTTGTCATTCTTAGGGACAAGCATAATGTAGGTTTGATTATGTTGTCTGAGAAGGCACCCAGTCCTAAAGAAATCTTTGGCAGCTCTAGTAACATCATTTCCCACAATTTCCCAGTACTCCTGAAAGAAAGCTGGAGGAAATCCGTTCGATCCAGGGGCTTTGTAAGCTCCTATAGCGAAAAACACCTTCTTAACCTCTTCATCAGAAACCTACATCGTGAGCATGTCATTATCCCCAAGGGTAATAGCGCTTTGGATGTGATCCAGGAGCTGGTTTTGGATGTTGTCTGGGCAGTAGGGGCCCCCTTCCAAGTACAGGTCCTTAAAGTAATTTACCGCAACCTGGTTAATTTTATCATTTTCCTTGACTTCATTCCCTCCCTCATCCAGAATAGAAGAGATGGTATTTCTCTTTTTGTGGATGCTGGCAGACCTGTGGAAGAAGGTCATGTTTTTGTCCCCTTCAGCAAGCCATTGAATTCTGGATCTCTGCTTCCAGTAAATTTCTTCTTTTTTCAAGGTTTCCTACCACTTGTGTCTAGTCCTCTCCTCCTCCACCTAGATCTAAGGTGGGAAACATCTGGATGCAAGCTAGGCCTGGAGGGAAATGAGGGTTTCAGAGAGATCAGTTTTCTCCTTGCGAAAGTATCCGAAGTTGTGTTTGCTTCACCCTTTAACCTCCTTTATGATAATTTCTAATTTTTGTGCAATTCAAAACATAGCAATACCCCTAATATTAGTCTTCCACTAGAATTTTACCTAGTCCCTAAAGGAGGGGTGAGAGCACCACATAATTTCAAATCTGAAGGGTGTTGGGCTGGCCTTAGGGGAGTCAAGCCAGCAGGGAAGAAGGGGGTTGTGATCTGAGGTAGTTCTAGGGAGGGAAGACAAAGTAGAGTTCAGGCAGAGGCTCCATGAGGATGTGGCTAGGACTCGATCAAGCCTCACCTAGATGAGGTGAGAACCTTTCCTATTATTGGACCAAGTGAAGGGGTTCCCCTTCAGAGTAATATCAAGAAGACCTGTGGAAGAAATAAAATCCGCCAGCTCCCCCATGCTATCCGAGTAATCCATGAGGCCACCACACTTTTTAGAGGGGTAAATGGGGGTTTTGAAATCACCAGCCAGCAAAAATTTTGCTGGGCCATCCTGATCAAGCCAGTGGCCCAGCTCAATCCATAGAGAAGCTCGTGCGTGCCGAGTGTTAGGAGAATAAATATTGAAGGTGGTCCATTCGATACCAATCTTCCTAAAGTTGACTACAAGGAAGTTAGGGGAAGAGGTAACTAACTGACTAATTATTCTATTCGGGTTCCAGAGTGTGGCAATACCACCAAACGCACCCGCAACTTCAGAATAAAGGAAAGCAGCCCCCAGCCAAAGGTTTGGTGCTAGGGTAGCAAAAGTACTAGCAGACATCTTGACTTCCTATAAGAGAAGAACCTCCAGATTGAGATCAAAAATATGATGTTTGACAGCCATTTGTTTAAGAGAGCTATTCAAACCCCTCACATTCCAAGAGAGGCAATTCATCTCTTACTTTTGAAGCTAAATTCTAGGGTTTGTTTCCTTCCTGCTGTAACCTCCCTTATGGACCCTTTCAATCTCCTTACCCATTCTGAGGGTCTTCGTCTGGGTGTATCTACCCCCACATTTTCCTTTTTACTTTTGGTTTTCTTTTTCTGTGTTTTCCACTCCCCCTCCTCATCCTCTGAACCATCTGTGGAGCTAAGGGTACTTTTATTTACCACCTTTGGGGTGTACTTAGCCTCTCAAATCAGGTCATGCAACTCGAGGGCTACCACAATGTCAGGTTGTTCCTCCCTAGTAGAGTTAATCTCTCTCTCCTTAGCGGGGGCGTCGAGGTTAGAGTAGGTTTCAAAACTGGCTCCATCGAAGGTTGGAGCACCTGGTCTCTCAAGATTGGGTTTGGAGGAGACCCAGAGCATCCCACACCCGGCTCCTAGGGGGAGACTATCTCACCTTCCTCAGGTGCCTACACATCAGAATCCATATCAATGGCCGCCGAGGGTGGCCTTGACACCAATGATTCCTCATTCTCAATGGAGAGAGGGGCCTTTGCTATTCCTTTGTCCTTGTTCTCTCATTTTTATTCCAACTTGGTGGCCTTGCAAGTATCACTAGAGTGGCCTCTGCTTTCACATTTACGGAAAAAAAGGGTAGCATTTTCATACACCAATGCTTGGGTCCATCTACCCAGTTTAGATTTCAAAATAACAAAGTTGGGTAGGATTTTATTCATAGTGACATTCACATAAAATCTAGTAAACACCAACCTAGATTTAGACCTGGTCACCTGATCCACCGTGATGAATGAACCAAAGGAATCACCAATCCAACGGAAGACTTTCTCATCCCAATACTCGAGCAGGAGGCCTGGGAGGTTGACCCAAACTAGAGCCGATCTAGTTAGGTCCGTCGCCGGGTTGAATCCAGGTTTCCATTTCGCAAGGGCTAAGAAGTGCTTTTCGTAGACCCATGAACCAGAAAACACACTGGTCATGTCCTCAAGAGTGGTAAACTTAAATAGGAAGAGCCTTCCTGGCATAGACAAAACCAGGGCTGACCCTTTGATCTTCCACTGGTTAGAAACCCATTTTCTAACCATTTCAATGGTAGGTCAGAAATTGAAGAATCGACCCACCAAAGCCATCTGAAAGTAAGCCATCGTGCAATTCACCACAGAGTCAGGGAGAGACAGTTATGATCCTTCCTCACTCTGAACAAAATCCACCAAAAGAGCCTGCAAGGGTTGTTGGGCATCACCAACAAGGGCTCCTTTCCAGTTAGGTTTAGGGGAAAGCGGGGGATCAGCAGATGAAGACACTTTTTGAGATTCCCCCGTTGACCCAATCACAGTGACCGTGATCTGGGGTCCATCAGGTCTAGCAGGTGGGTCTGCCATGGGGGGCAGCATCTCCCCCCGGGGAGGCAGGCATGGGAACTTGCAGTTTGAATTTCGAGCTGGGCGGGAAGGTGGGCAGGAAGTTGCATTAAAAATAATTAGTGTTATGAATTGAAATTTTTGTATTAAAAATAAAAGATAATCAAATCTATTCCCAAGATGGTAATATCTTGATTACTTTATTTTAGGAGAGAAATGATTATTTTCTATTCTTGTATAGTACTTCTTAATGCTTCATGATGATAGTGGCCTCTTATACATAGACGTATAGCTAAACAATACATGTTTATTTGTTATTTTGAAGATTGGAAATCACTTTTATTTGTTCTATTGATGTTGAAAAGCACATCAATTTGTTATATTGGAGAGAAAATAAATTGACCTCCAAACCAGCAAATACCAAAAGGGCCATTTAAGCATTTATATAAAATCTCTCTACTAATGATTATCATATTCCCTTTTTTGACTTTTTAAATTACGATGCCAGAGAAATGTTAAAATAACAAATAAAATAGCAGGCTTCATGCCATTGTTTCCGTCCCGTTTTACATAAACATAGTTTAATACTAAGAATGCATAATATTGAATTTTTCTTATAGATTCAGTAACTATGTCTGGTTAACCCCACTTTTGTCACATCCTTAAATTTTACAAATCAAATCTTATTTAAAAGCTGGCAAAGGAAACTGACAAGAAGATGAGGTATACTGATGTAATAGTTTCTGTAAAAGCCAACACCAGAAGGTGTGAACATGTTCTTGTATAAGGAATACGAATTGAAACTATCTTGCTGATGACTAATATTATAAAAGCTTTATTAATAATAAAAAATTAATATAAGTGATATGAAATATATGTAGAAATTATGAATCTTTATAATAAAATATTATAATTATGTCAATCCGTCTTTAGTCTGTTGGTGAAGTTGAATGATTCTAATTGAGTCTAACATGGGTCAAGTCTTGCTAAATGGGAGACTACAAAATCATAAGGGATGAGGTCCACATGATACCCCACCAAACTACTTTGTGAATGATTGGTGTGCTCCTTGACTTCGTACTTTTATTAGACTGCCATGCTCAACCTTCATAAAAAAATAAATACATAATTTTTGTAATTTATATTTAAAAATCCTATTGAAATTAGGTTGTAATTAAAATAATTTAGAGATATAAGGTTTCACATTATTATATGAATAATTTTATTTACTTTTATTTTATTTTATTTTTTTAATTTTTTTTAATATATATATATATATATATATATATAATTGTAATAATTCTATATATATCTTATTTATAAAGAAAACTACTAGTTCAATGAGATTATAAGTTAGATTAGATTAAATAATGCTAGTTGGAGATGGATGTTAAGCTAATATGTATTAATAATTAAATGTAAAAAAATTAAAGAAAAATAAAGGTGTTTAGTTTTATAATTGATGAGATACATTATTTTGCAATGGATTTGAATCTAACATTTTTTAAGTTTAGGAGTGGTCAATAATAAATTCTAGTCGCCTTAGAGTAAATTTTTTTTTTAATTTTATGTAGGCACTGTTGGGTATATTTCTGGTTTTTCTTAGTCTTGGTAATACTTTTGGTTCCCAATATCAATTTTCCCTAAAATGTCAAGGTCTGTTCAAGTGTATCATTGAATTTTCCTACAAGAGTTGATTTCCAAGAAATGGAGTGCAAAGATGGTTTAAAACCCTAAGCCTTAGGTCATTTGTATCCTTATTGTGCAAAAACCCTAGTCCTTCATAGCCCGATTCTAATTTGAATTTACTTTTTTCAAGTAACTGAAGTGGTTTAAAAGGATATTTCTAGTTTATAACCCTATCATTATCCCTCTGGAGGATGAGGTTGTGAAGGATATTGATGAGGCATCCTCTGATTTCTCGGTCTATGGCCTTATCTGCAAGTTCAAGGGCTTTTGTCCGAGCCTTCCTGACCTTCACTCTTGGATTTCTCAACATTGGGAACCTAGTATTTCTGGTATTGTTCAAATTTTTCCTATGGCTTAGGGTTTTTTCATAGCAAAGTTTGAAAATGTTGCTGATAGGAAAATAATTTTATGTGATCATTTTTTTAGTTGGGATGCTCGGTTAATGCTTATGGTGAAGCCTTGGCATCCTAACTTTGATCTCTCTTCTGAGACTTTCTCCAAGGTTCCCATTTAGGTTTGGCTTCCCTACCTCTACCTTCATCTTTTGGTGGATTCCCTGTTAGAGGTAGTGGGTGAGGCTCTTGGGGACTTTCTGATGGTTGATGAGGACTCTTCTTATATTCTCCATTCAACTTATGCCCAAATTTTGGCAGACCTAGACATTTTAAGGGTCTTCCGGAAAAGATTATTTTGTAGCACTCTAAAGGTTCATGGATCCAATCCCTAGATTGTGAAGGGCTCCCATACAGGTGCAGGCAATTTTTCAAAACTGGTCATTTGGCTGAATAGTGTGGCTTGTAGAAGATTAAAAAAAAAATGGCTTCTTGGTGGAAGGGGGCTTCTTCTCAACATTACATTATTGGGAAGGCTTTGTCTATCCAAAGATTTTCTCAGGTGATTTCTTTTTCTCTAGAGGTTTCTGAAGAAAATGAGCCTCTTTTGTTAGGTAAGGTCTCTTCCCTGGGTGAGGCCTCTCCTCCATCTTCTTTTGTTGCCTCTGTCCCTGTAGTGACTCTTTGTACCGAGACTTGTGTTTGGGTCTCTAATGGAGGTGAGGTTGCTTCTTCTCTTGCTGGCAATTCTCCGTTGTTTTTTTTTGGTCTAGTGGATATGAGCTCTCTTGCTATACATGTCCCATTGGCTGTACCTAGCCCTTCTATGGTACCTTCTCCTAGCTCTCTGGATCTGGGAGTTTCGGTTCCAAATTTTCTAGGTTTGGCCAATGTGGTGGATGTTGGGTGGACTACTGTGAAATGGAAAAAAACTAAAAATCCACCATGTTTTTTATGGCCCTTCAATCCCAAAAGGGGAAGAAATGAAACTTCTTATGGCTTCGGGTGTTGGCTATTGGTTCTTTTTTGGTTGTTCCTCTTATGGGATACATCTGGGCTGATGGACTTCCATGTCTTATTTTTTAATGCAGTGTTGATGGGTTTCCTATTCTGTTTTTCTGTGGCCCTAGCAGTGGCTTGTTTTTATCTTTGTTCCAGTTATTTTTTATGTAAGGGCCTATTGCTATATCTTAAGCTTTGTATCGGGTTTCAGGAACCCTTTAAAACCTGTTTTACTTAATCAAAAACTTAAATGGTTTTACGTCATGTGCCCTTTTTGAGGCATACTCAGTCTCTTAATCTTGTAACCAAGACTGAATATTCTTTGTTATCTAGCTACTTGGCACAAGCTTGTATCTCCAAATCTTAGAATGATATGGAATATGCTATTTCTATTTTGAGATTAAATGTGCACCATTGATCAAAATCTAATCATGTGGATGGTGAGTGATCTCGAAGTAAACCATCAGTCAAGTATTTCATTCAGTGACCTTGAGATTCAGTTAGTCGTGAGATCTGCAGATAGACCCAGAGTCAAGGCAGAGTTACTTTTTCTACTCAATTGTGAGATCTCCAGATGGACTGAGGGTTAAGTTAAAGATCTCGAGATTAATCAAGAACTGTTGATGCAAATTCGTTCTTGTGGTTATCTCATAATCTCAGAAAGAATTGGGCAAGTAAAGAAATATTCTGAGATTGAAAGCGGTTTGTTGGTGTGGATCAAGATATGTGGCCTATGTGTAATCTCTAAGCAAACTCAAGGGTTATTTTTTTATCTGTCAACTTTGAGTTTTATTAGTCACATAATATCGTAATGTAACCTAAGGTCAAGATAGTGTCTATTTTTTCTTAGTCACATGATCTCGAGATAATTGCTAGGCTCAAGGATTTCTTCAGCGATTAAGCGATGGTCGTAGATCTTCTTATATCTTTGACATGATTGTGTGATTTTTGCATGATCTTGTAATAAACTCAAGGGTTAAGAAATGTTCTGGTGACTTGGCATTTCTCTTCAGTTGCATAAACTTAGAATGGAATAGGGTTGTGATCAAGTAAGGTTAAGCTAAAAGGTGGGCTAGCCTAGATCAAGTGAGAACCATTGATGCAGTGTTGATTGTGTAGATGACATTTAATCTCAGAATGAAAGTGCAGTTAAGTGAAAAGTCTCAATATTTAGCATAGACCATTGGATTAAAGAAAAATCAAGGGCTACCATGTAATCTCAGGAAGAATTGATCAAGTGCAGAAATTTTGTGAGACTTAACACTGACCGTTGATTGAGAAAAAATCTGTGGGCTGGCGCGTGATCTCCAAACAGAATCTAAGTTAGAAGACTTTTTCAGTGACTTAGAGATTCATTCACTCGCCGAATCTTGAAATAAACTATGGACAGCCGTGGTTAAATCAAAGCCAATTTAAGTTTTTTGTAGGTGAATCTGGACCTTTTATGAAGATCAGATCTTGTGGCTAGCATTGAAACGCTAAAAGAAGTCAAAATGTCATAAGTTATTCAGTGATCAAGAGGTAATAAATAAGATATAGACACATGTTAAAGTGGCTAAAAGATCTGTGGTGTCCATGAAATCCTAGATAAACCTAGAGTTAAAGAAATTTTTTTGTGACTTGGAGATTACTCAGTTGCGCAATCTCCAAATAGATCCAGGGTCAAGCTAAGTTAAGTTTAAGTCAGGTTAGGGTTTTCTAAGATTAAATCATATTTATAGATGAAATTTAAGATCAAGGGGTTTTTCTAGATCTATAAATAAACCAAGGGTTATGAAAAGTATTTAGAGACTTAGAGATTTACATAGTCGTTGAATCTCTAGATAGAAGTCGGGTTAGAGTAAGGACAAGTTGATTTTTCAGAGATCAAACTTGAACCGATGAAGCAATAAAGATCTTATTGCTATCGATAGATTGCTAGATAAATTTTTGTCAAACCTTTTCATTAGGAGATTACATGAGGATCATTGATTTGATCTTGATCTTACGGTTGTCTTCCAATCTCGCAATGCAACTAGAGTCAGGGAAAATATCTAGCAACTTAGAGATACAAAGGATTTTAGTTACCCAGGGTTAAATTCTGGTTAAAGATGAGTTATAGGATGAAGTTAGTAAGAGGTAAAGATCGATCAAGTCATTTTTGATCCTATTGTCAGTGTAAATCCTTAAAGGAAAGTTGTATGAGATCTAACCATCAAGGCATCATGCCTATTTGACATGTGTCAAGCCTAGTCAGCACAGGTCAGAAGACATCAAGATTTCTTAGAAATAGTAGAAAACTACCATGTGGATGTCAGTGGGATCGTGGTTGCAGAGTTATAACTAAGGTAAAGATCTATTTTGTTGATTCTGATCGGACAGCTCGTGCAAAGGCTTAATT
Organism: Thuja plicata; assembly: GCA_018584345.1. Classification (NCBI taxonomy): domain Eukaryota; kingdom Viridiplantae; phylum Streptophyta; class Pinopsida; order Cupressales; family Cupressaceae; genus Thuja; species Thuja plicata. The sequence goes on along the minus strand of MU226713.1, from coordinate 1,031,676 downwards.
AAAAAGTGATCAAAATCTATCCATTAAGGCATTGTACCTAATCGACACCTATCCTCATGAGGTCATGGGACTGGAGTTAAAGGAAGGTAAAGCACTGACAAGTTGAAAAGGATCCAACGACAGACATAATGGCTTAAAGGAAAGTTGCTCAAGATCTAGTCTTTGAGGCAAATTATGCTTGAATGACACCTGGAAAATTCTAATCTTGTGCCCAGGTCATTAAAATATATCTACAGTGGTATTTTAAAGTTATGAAAAGGTTTTATCTCAGTCGTTAATTTTAAGTCTGTGCCAAAGTGACCTAATGGGGATAATCTAGATCACAAGATCTTTCTTTCTCTTCTTAAGGCCTTTCCTAAGACCTTACTATGGTACTTCTTTCTACCCTAACTAGAGGACACTCCTATGGTCCCTCTTCTCCACCTAGATCTCTCCACCAACTTCAAACTCTCCTCAATCCTTCTCTACTCAACTATGCATCCATAGGCTCAATTCACATACCTATGCTCCCACACTATTCTTGACCATATAAATATGTGTTCCCACTATTACTCTTTCACTTTCCAACAATATTGATCCATTCTATTAGATTCTTGCAATGTTCTCTAATCCATTTTAGAAGTTTCTAGTTTTTCGGCCTTGTAGTCTTTTTAGCCCAATTAGGCCTCCTAGAATTTGGAAAATTTGATTTCATCCCAACTATCCTTAGAAACCCACCAAACTGAATATGGATCCTTTATGTGTTCACCCTAAGCTTCAATAATTTCTAGGTTTCAAATCCCCAAAGTGTCTGTACACTAGACTTTCAGCAAACCCCTATGTTTAAGGGTTTTTAGGGCATGTATGATAGTCTATCTTCTTTTAGCTCCCAATATGTTCATCTGAACTCCTAAGAACCTCTCCTCTCAACCACATATCATTGATACATTCCCCTACATTTTCCACCTAATATTGGCACAGACTAATCCATTTGGCAAGTCCTCTTGCCTCTATAACTATGGAAACCGATAGCCAAATATCTTTGTACTCGAATAGGGCCTTCTGTAAAATTATCTCTCTTGCACACAATGAATCCAAAATCCATATTTAAACTATTTAAAAATATTATTTCTTGATTCCAAGTGGCCATAAGGATCCAACTAGGGGAACTCAAGAAAATACCATATTTACATAACTGTCTCTAGACTAGACAACGACAATTAGAACTAAAGAATTTACAAATTAGTATAAGAAAGTACCAAATTGCTAAACTACCACCACAAAGATTAATTAAATGAAATACTTTACACAGATCCAACACAAATATCTACCATTCAATCCATTAAAGTGTGGAGGAAGGCTCTGTAACTCAAAATAGTCTGAATTCTTTCTCTCTCCAAACTCAATCCATACAATCTAATGTCCAACCCCCATATTAGGGTTTGTTTGGTCTTAATTAGTCTATTTCCATGTTCTTAGACCCTTAGGTTGGGTTTAAGACCTCATTAAACCTCTTTCCAACATTCTAGGAAATGTTGTCACGACAACTTTGCAAAATTACAAAGTTGTAATGAGCAACTTTTCCAACTTTTGCAATTTTGACCTTCCACTATCCTAACTTGCACAACTCAATCCAAAATCACTCCATTGGATCTTAGAATACTCAAAAACACCAAAAGTACATGAACCACTCCATTTTGGATTCTTGGTCAATAATGGACCCACTTTGACTTTCCTAGGTCTTAAGCAAACAATGGGCCTATACCCTATTGGACTAAACCACAGACAAAAACCCTAAAGAATCTTACCTAAGAAAACACTCCACAAAAATTGGGGACTTTATCTATATCCTTATTTCCCTGGTGGTTGGCTAGAACCACCTACAACTGAAAATTATCAAATATCTTCACTAAGACCTTAAGGTTCTCCTCCACCATTCTCCCCCTGTAATAAGAAATTTAAGGAACTTGTCATGTTACAAACTCCAAACTGATGCCATGCTTATTAAATCCACTTTCTACTATCCAATTAGCCTCTTACTCATGTTTATGCTTACATTTGACAAGATTCTCCATATAGATTTTGTGCCTAGTCTTCCTCTTCACTCTAGAATCCAGAATCTGTTCAACTTATGGCTTAGCTTGGACAGGTACACTAAGTTCTTCCACATCATTTTCCATATCTTTAATGTACTCCTTCTCCTTAACATTTGGTCCTTTGTATTTTATTAAGTCCTTCACATTGAAAATGGGAGAAATGGACATCTCCTTTGGTAAGTCTAACTTGTATGCATTCAATCCATACTTAGCCAACACTTTACATGGGCCAATCCTCTTCATCTAAATCTTTCTAGGAATGCCTTTCTGTAGTCTATCTTTGTTCAAAAACATTACCACCAACTCTCTTACTTCAAACTGTAGGTCTCTTCTCTTTTCATCCACCTTAGCTTTAAGCTTCTGATTAGCCTCCATTAATGTCCTTCTCACCTATTCATGAACCTTTCTCATTGACTAAAAAAAATCATATGCATATCCACTGATCCCTTCATTACCCTTTAAGTCCCTAAATTCAAGTACAACCCTTGGATTTAATCCATACAAAATTTCAAATGGAATCTTACTAGTAGTCATGTTGGTACTGTCATTTTAGGCAAACTCTACTTGAGGAATGACTTGTTCCCATCCTTGTCAATATTCCTTGGTTAGACACCTCAAAAAATTACCAAGAACTCTGTTAATTACCTCTATTTGGCCATCCATTTGTGGATGATATGCAGAGCTATGTTCCAAGTTGGTTCCCAATCTCTTCCATAATGTTTTCGAGAAGTGCCCCACAAATTTTACATCCCTATCTGATACAATATTGGTTGGCAACCCATGGATCCTCACTATTTCTTTAAAGAAAAGATGAGCAATATGACTAGCATCATGAGTTGTTTTACAAGGGATAAAATGACTCATTTTCCTGAATCTATCTACTACCACAAACACACTATCCAAACTAGTTTGTGTTCTAGGTAGCTCCTCTATGAAGTCCATACTTATGCACTCCCAAGGGCTATTTGGGATGGGAAATGGCTGATAGAGCCCTGCATTTGAGGATGTCCCTTTTTCTTTTTGACATACCCCACATTTCTCAACATACCTCCTTACATCCTTTTGCATTTTAGGCCAATGGTAAAATCTCTCCACAATATCTAGGGTCTTATTTAACCCAAAGTATCCACTAAAACTACCATTTTTCTTCTCTTGGATGAGGTTCTCCTTCATGGAACCCCTTGGAACACATAGTTGTTTTCCCTTAAATAGTAAGTCATTCAACAATCTATAGTCAACATACTCACTGTGGAAATGGTCATCAAAATCAGTGCATACCTTATAAATCTTTGAGAAATCTGTATCTCCCTCATATAGATCCTTGAATCCTTCAACTCTTGTGTTCTGCAATTGTATTTCTTGGATAGTGAGAAATATCCTACTAAGTACATCAAAAAATTTCTTGATTGTAAATGTGTATGAATATAAAAATTCCATCCACTTTATGTGTCTCAAGCTGAGCTTCTCTTGTGTATTGATGTATTTAAGAGCTTGGTTATCTGTGAATACCACAAACTCTTTTGGAAACAAATAATGCCTCCACTTCTTGAGAGATTGAACCGATGCATAAAGCTCCAAGTCATAAGATGAATATCTATACTTTTCCTCATTTAACCTTTCACTAAAGAAGGCTACTGGCCTCCCTTCTTGACTTAGGACTTCACCCACTGCTACATTGCTAGCATCACATTCTACAATGAACAATTTATCAAAACTTTGAAAAACCAATATAGGTTGGGTAGCCACTTCTATCTTCAACCTTTCAAACCCTTCATTGGATTCCTTGGTCTATATTAAATTTGTCTTGACTCCACCCTTTATGGTATCTAGGAAAGGTGCACAAATTTCCCTAACCCTCATCACAAACTTCCTATAAAACAGAGAAAAACCATGTAAGCTTCTCACTTCTGTCCCTATTTTTGAAGTAGACCAACTTAATATTGCTTCAACATTTCTTTTATCCATCTTTAGATCACATTGGAAAACTAAAAAGCCTAAATATACAAGTTCTTGTTTCACGAATTCACTTTTCTCAAGGTTGATGGTTAACTTCTCCTCTTGGATTTTCTTCAACATAATCTCTAGGTGTTTCATATGTTCTTCTTTGGTTTTGCTAAAGATGAGGATATCATCTAGGTAGACTACTACAAATACACCTATGTATTCCTTTAATACTTCTTTCATGACCCTCATAAAAGTACTAGATGCATTTGTAATCCCAAATGACATTAATAACCACTCACATAGTCCCTGTGTGGTTTTAAAGAGAGATTTCCACTAATGCCCCTCTTTCATCCTAGTTTAATAATACTATCCACTCTTAAGGTCTATTTTTGAAAAGTACTTATCACCCCCAAGACTTTCCATCAAGTCTTTTATTCTAGGAATAGGAAATATATACCTAATCCTTATCCTATTTATTTCCCTAGAATCAGTACACATTCTCCACTTACCTCACTTTTTAGGAGCCAATACCACTGGAACAACACATGGTTTGATGCTCTTTCTTATCAGACCTTGATCCAAAAGCTCTTGAACCTACCTTGCAATCTCCTTATTTTTATTTGGTTTCATCTTGTAATTAGCTTTGTTTGGGAATGATGCCCCTAGCACAAAATCAATCTGATGAATAATTTATATTTATGGAGGTAGTTTATCTGGTGTCCCATCACATATGATGTCTTTGAATTGATCCAAAAACTGTCTAACTTTTGTAGGCATATGTCTCTGATTGGGTGTCTCTTCCTCCTTTGGTTTTACCAATATATCATAACCAAATCCTTCTTCATCATTCGTATCTTTTAAGAATTATTTTCCACTCATTAGGATTGTATTGATGTCATTTCCTTCCACTATATCCTCCTCTATCAAGGAATGAATCTTATAAGTGACTCCATTCTTCTTGAATGAGTAATTTTTGTCACTACCATGGTGGACTGCTTTTCTGTCATACTGCCATTGTCTTCCAAGAAATAGATGACAAGCATCCATTGGTAACACATCACAAAGTATCTTGTCCTGATACTTACCTATTCTGAATTCAACTCATACTTGTTCATTAACCAGTATTTTTTTGTCCTTGTTCAACGAATTTATTTTATAGGGGTTAGCATGAGGTATCTTGCTCCATTTCAACATCTTCACTGCCTCCTCTAAGATCACATTATCTATTGACCCTGAGTCTATGATGACTCTACACACTTTATCATGAATCTTGCACTTCACCCTAAACATTTCTCTCCTTTGTTTGTGTTCATCCTTGTTATGTTCTTTAATCAATATTCTTCTAAGCTTGAGGCTTTCTCCTTTCTCTAAATCAAAACTTTCCTCAGAATGTTTAGTACTTTCTTTTTCTTGCACATATGCAATTTTATTCTCTCCTTGTGAAGATGATGGCTTATCCAAACACCTATAGGCAGGGTGACCCAGCTATTCATAGTTATAACATTTCATTGAAGCAAAATTTGAGCTTCTCCCAAAACCACCATATCTACCTCTTCTGCCACTGTGAAAGCTTCTTCCTCTACCATATCCTCATATATTGTTTGAATAATTTATTTTCTCAATGAAATTAGAGTTTCCTTGGCCTCTGGTGTCATTCCTCCTTCCACTAGAACCTCCTCTATGTCATCCTCTAGAGTCTCTACCTTTTCCTCTACCCCTAGAGCTTGAATCTTGCTTCTTTCTAAGTTTTTCTTCCACCTTAAGAGAAATTTTAAAACAACAATGGATAAATGTTAACTTAAAGAGGATTAGCTCCTCTTGAATGTTCCACCTAAGTCCATTTAGGTATTTAGCTACCTTGCTGCTTCATGTCTCTTATGTTGGAGATTTAATTCTGAACAATTGATTGATTGTATGTTTGTCATTGATGACAACATATAATACATAGTAGTACTTCTGTATGTACTTATCCATATGATGACATGAATACTTGTGTGGATAGATACATGTTTTTGACATGTGTATTATGCTATGTTTATACACGCAAACCTAGATATGATGTTTCAGTAAAGATATGTAATTTTATTATTGACGATTACAGTTCTGGAGGAATAACAGTTTAAGGTTGATGTGTGTAACGTGTCCAATGAGTTGCACCTATGTTCAGGATATGCATGTGTATATTCATGATGAGTTATGAGTTTTTGATATTAATCTAAAGGTGCCAAATGTATTTCAAGAAGATTACAAAGTTATGATTAAATTGGTGAAGCTGACTTAGTGAAGCGACACGTCTATTCAGTTTATACTTGCACGGTTGTAATTATGCTTGCGTGCTTAGTAGAGCTAACAAGGATATCAAGAAGAGTTGTCCTACAGGTCCCATGATCTCATACTTGGTGTATGTACTTATAGAAGGTCATTTGTGATAAGAAGTGTTGCGAAAGCCATAGATTAGAAAAGCAGAGAATAGTGTTAAAGTAGCAGAGCTATATTTATCATATGTTGATAATATAGATATTAAAGTAGAAGCTTTCAGAACACAAAGAAGATTGTTGTAGTGCTTTAAAAGAGGTTAAAGCATCGGCACATAAAAGGAACTGATCAGACAAGCAGTGTCACAAACAGTAGTTCACCTTGTTGATACAGTGTGTATCAAATAACCAGAAGGTTGTAGCCTTCACCACTTGGATAGTGAGTCCTCCACCCCTAACAGGGTTATTGTAAAAGACTCCTAATAGGGTTTGACCCTTAACCAAGTCACTATACTACTGCATTGTAATGTACAACTCCTAACAGGGTTGGAAGATCTTTTAACAAGGATCACTATAAACAATATAGTTCTTTGTGGGTACTAATTCCCAGCGAGGTTTTTACCATTTGGTTTCCCCGTAACCAAATTGATGTGCTGTGTAATGTGTTATCTGTATGTGCATTTACTTTGTATAAATATGGATTAATAATTTTAAGATAAAGATTTAAATTTGCTGATAACTGATTCACCCCCCCCCCCTCTCATTTATCCCTGAAGTAT
>MU226713.1:1010644-1021406 GCA_018584345.1 Thuja plicata | reverse complement strand
CTCAATCAAGACCTGACATATCTAATGCAGTTGGCATTGTTGGAAGATTTTCAGCTGAACCCAAGCATAATCACCTAATGGCAATCAAGAGGATATTTAGATATCTTAAGGGAACTATAGACTATGGCTTATGGTATCCTAAATCAGAGAATACACAACTTCATGCGTATACTAATGCAGATTGGGCAGGTTGTATTGATGACAGGAAGAGCACTTCAGGAGGAGCAGTATTTCTTGGAGAAAATTTGGTATCTTGGACAAGAAAAAATCCAAATTGTATTTCTTAGTCAACGGCAGAGGCAGAATATGCTGCAGTAGCATTGAATTGTACAACAATTATTTGGATCAAGAAGATGGTTAAAGACTTTGGTATTCAAGTTGACTATCCTATTGTTATTCATTGTGACAACACCAGTACTATTAACATGTCTAAGAACCCTGTGATGAACACAAAGAAAAAACACATAGAGATCAAGTATCATTTTCTGAGAGAAAAAGTTGCAGACAAGGAAGTGACATTGGACTATGTAAGCACAAAAGATCAGTTAGCAGACATTTTCACAAAGCCTTTAGAAAATGATACTTTTTAGTATCTAAGGGAGAAGTTGGGAGTCATTCCCTCTCCTAAGTCTGATTAGAAAAAGTAGCAAGTACATCAGTCCTGTGTGACTGATGAATGGTTGACTACTCTACTTCCAAAGTTGTACCTATGCATAATGGTTTATGGCACCCTTTGCCATTGATGTCAATGGGGGAGTGTGTACTAAAAACAAGGGACACAAACAAAGAGCTAAACAAGGAACACATACAAGGAGCTTATACTCTGGGGGAGTATACATATAAAACACAGTCTATGTAACTGTAGAAGTGTAGATGAATCTTTGATGAGGATATTGAGAAGATTGTAAAAGAAAGAAGACACCATGAACATAATTTTTTTTTATCATATGTTGCCATTAATGCCAAAGGGGGAGATTGTTGGATATTTGATTCTGAACAGTTGATTGATTGTATGTTTGTCATTGATGACAACATATAATACACAAAAATACTTCTATATGTACTTATCCATATGATGACATGAAGAATTGTGTGGATAGATACATTTTTTTGACATGTGTATTATGCTATGTTCATACACGCAGACCCAGATATGATGTTTCAGTAAAGATATGTAATTCTATTATTGATGGTTACAGTTCTAGAGGAATAACGGTTTAAGACCGATGTATGTAACGTGTCTAATGAGTTGCGCCTATCTTAAGGATATGCATGTGTATATTCATGATGAGTTATGAGTTTTTTATATTAATCTAAAGGCGCCAAATGTATTTCAAGAAGATTGCAAAATTATGATTAAATTGGTGAAGCTGACTTAGTGAAGCGACATGTTTATTTAGTTTATACTTGCGCGGTTGTAATTATGCTTGCGCGCTTAGTAGAGTAGACAAGGATATTAAGAAGAGTTGTCCTATAGGTCCCATGATCTCATACTTGGTGTATGTACTTATAGAAGGTCATTTGTGATAAGAAGAGTTGCGAAAGCCAGAGATTAGAAAAGCAGAGCAAAGTGTTAAAGCAGCAGAGCTATATTTATCATATGTTGATAATATAGATATTAAAGTAGAAGATTTCAGAACATAGAGAAGATTGTTGTAGTGATTTACAAGAGGTTAAAGTATCAACTCATAAAAGGAACTAATCAGACAAGCAGTGTCACAAACAACAGTTCACCTTGTTGATACAGTGTGTATCAAATAACCAGAAGGTTGTAGCCTTCACCACTTGGACAGTGAGTCCTTAGATAGTGAGTCCTCCACCCCTAACAGGGTTATTGTAAAAGACTCCTAATAGGGTCTGACCCTTAACCAGGTCACTATACTATTGCATTGTAATGTACAACTCCTAACAGGGTTGGAAGATCTTTTAATAGGGATCACTATAAATAATATAGTTCTTTGTGGTTACTAATTCCCACCAGGGTTTTTACCATTTGGTTTCCCCATAACCAAATTGATGTGTTGTGTAATGTGTTATCTGTATGTGCATTCACTTTGTATCAATCTGGATTAATAAGTTTAAGATAAAGATTTAAAGTTGCTGATAAATAATTCACCCCCCCCCTCTCAGTTATCCCTAAAGTATTCTAACATCTTACACTCTGGATCTAAGGCATAAATTTTGAAATTATTTAGTGTAGGATGCCACATCTAAGTCCTTTTGTCTGAGATTATGTCTCTTTTTATGCAGTTGGATGTCATAATCCTCTGGTAGGTAATTTTATTTTACCTTAGCCACCATAGCCTTCCAATTGACTATTGGCTTCTGCCCTTCTCTTTATCTTTCCTCTTGCAATAACTTCCACCAAGTTAATGCTTGTCCTCTCAATCTTGATTTAGCTATCTTCACCTTTTGTGCCTCTATAATCCCATCACATTCAAAGTGATTCTACATGCCTTCAACCCATTCCATCAATAATTATGCATCCATTCGGCCAGAGAATAAAAGGATACCTTCTAATTATTTTCCACTTAGTGCTTTAAGGGATTTGGGGAATGGTTCCTTAGGTAGTGGAGGGTCTGGTTCTCATTCAACATTCTCTTCTATCTTAGTCTTTCCTTATTATTTATCCTCTTCTAACCATTCTTTCACATTGTTTACAGTTTCTACAACTTTTGCCAATTTTTTCTTCATCTCCTCCATAGCTTCTTCTACGAGTATGTTCTTTTCTTGTTATTCTAATCAATCTCTTTCCAACTCTACATTGGTCACCATGGTGCTCTCACGAATTCACTCACTCACCTCTAGCATGCACACTTACTTCCCAAGCCTTTCAATGGCCCTGATACCACTTTGATGTGGATAATCTAGCTCACAAGAGATTTCTTCCTCTTATCAAGGTCTTTCCTAAGACATTACAAGGGTACTTCTCTCTACCCTAACTAGAGGACGATCCTATGGTCCCTCTTCTCCACCCAAATCTCTCCACCAAATTCAAACTCTCCTCAATCCTTCTCTATTCAACTGCACATCCATAGGCTCAATTTAAGTACCTATGCTCCCAAAATGTTCTTGACCATGGAAATAGGTGTTCCCACTATTCCCCTTTCACTTTCCATCAATCTCAATCCATTCTATTGGATTCTTCCAAATTTCTTCCATCGAGTTAATAAGTTTCTAGTTTTTAGGCCTTGTAGCCTTTTTATCCGAATTAGACTGCCTAGAATAAGGAAACATGGATTTCATCCCAACTATCCTTAGAAATCCACCAAACTAGTTGTGGATCAATATTTCTAGTTTTCAATTCCCCAAAGTGTCTGTACACTGGAGTTTCAGCAAGCCCCTATTAATAAGGGTTTCTTGGGCATGTATGACAATCTATCTTCTTTTAGCTCCCAATGTGTTCATCTGAACACCTAAGAACCTCTCCTCTCAAAAACATGTCCATGATACATTCCCCTACATTCACCACCTTGAGATTTGCACAAACCAATCTATTTAGCAAGTCCTCTTGCCTCTGCAACTGTGCAAGCCCCTAGCCAAATATATTTGTACTCGCCTAGGGCCTACTTGTAAAATTAGCTCCCTTTCACACAAGGACTCTAAATTCCATATTTACAGTATTTACAAACTTCCTTTCTTGATTCCATGTGGCCATAAGGATCCAACCATGGGAAATCAAGAAAAGACAATATTTAAATACCCGTGTTCTGGACTAGACATCGACACAGTCAAAACTAAAGAATTTAAAAACTAGTAAAAGAAAGTACCAAATTGCTAAAATACCACCACAAATATTAATTAAACAAACTCCTTTACACAAATCCAACACAAATATCCACCATTAAATCCATTAAAGTGTATGAAGGCTCTGTAACTCAGAACAGTCCAAATTCTTGCTCTCTCCAAACTCAATATGTACAATCTGATGTCCAACTACCAGATTAGGGTTTGTTTGGTCTTAAGTAGTCTATTTCCACATGTTTAGACTCTTAGTTTAGGTTTAAGACCTCATTAAATCTCTTTCCAACATTCTAGGAAATGTTGTCATGACAACTTTGCAAAATTGCAAAGTTTTTATGAGCAACTTTTACAACTTTTGCAATTTTGACCTTCTACTATCCTAACTTGCACAACTCAAACCAAAATCACTCCATTGGATCCTAGGACACTCAAAAACACCAAAAGTACATGTGCCACTACATTTTTGAGTCTTGGTCAACGTTTGACCCACTCTCCTAGGTCTTAAGAAAATAATGAGCCTAGATATTAGACTAAATCACACACAAAAATTCTAAGGACTCTTAGCTAAGAAAACACTCAACACAAATTTGGGACTTTATCTCAGTCTTTATTTCCCTTGTGGTTGGCTAGAATCACCTACAAGCCAAAATTGTCAAAGATCTTCGCTAAGACCTTAAGGTGCTCCTGCAACATGGCCGTTATAGTCGATAAAATTTGAATATTTGAATTTGCACAGAGGGTTTCACCAGTAACAGAATCATGGTTTATTCTTAGAGCCATAAATAAATTGATTTGATTCTTCAGAGAAACAACACCAAATCTTGAGCAATTGAATAAAATAACAATATCAGATTTGGGTGTGATGGATGAGAATTAGAATGACACCTGGCACCTGATCATTGAGCACAGGGAGGGTAATCATCAGCCAGAATAGTGTAAGTTAGCCTATATTCGTGGTCACTAGGTCTCACAACAACCTTAAGAGCTTACCCAGAATATCTATAGACAAAGATTCCAACTGCCAAAGATTTGGAATCATAACAAATCATCTACTCAAGTATTTTTCCACTGACTGAAAGTATGTAATTGTAATTTTGTCTTCTAGAAATTTTAGGTTTATCCTAGCCATCCAAAGCTTGTTGCATCATTTTTCTCTAAGGATTCCAATATTTCTAGTGCTCTCTATATATAGAAAGTTGTAAGGTATTGTCAAGGATGATGAATTAAGAACTACAAGGGAGTCTCCTAAATTTTGTCTATTTTCAAAAATTTTATCTCTCTGAACGTATTGAAGCAGAATTATATTAATAAAATATAGTGAAGTTTCTTGTTTCATACCAATGATGTCTTCTTTTGTTTATGTTTATGCTCTTATATGTTTAATCTGTAAGACATATTGAATATACTGGTTATAAGGTAACTGTGTGATTATTTGTAATTTTCTTCCAAGGAGGGAGTAAATCTAATTAAATACTTCCAGAGGGCTAAATATTTGTGTAATAATTTGATACATGGGTGTGAGAATGAGAATATAGTTTGTAAGGCACTCTATCTGAGCTTCATGTGTGTTTCAATTAATTGATTTTTGTGAATGTATATCTCAATTGAATATTTGTCTGAGATTAAACACTAGTCTAGGTTTTGATAAGTAGTTATCATCATCAATTTTAAATATAAATAATATTTACTTTCCTATTATTAAGAACATGCATGTTTACCAATTGTATTGAAGGATATAATTCATTTTAATGATTCCTTGAAGAGAGAATCATTAGGTAAGCCATCCTGAGTCAAGAAATCTAAAAAGAAGAAGGATGATAATCCTTGTTTCACTGTTATTTTCTCTTTCCAAGTTCATGGTCTGGCTTGTTAAGGTCTGCATTGAATTGATCATAGTCATTTGTAAGTTGTGTTATCATTTGTTGCAGTAAAAGGCAAGAGACAAATCAATGTAACCCTTGATCCACTATTAAAGATTACTGATAAGCAGTAAATCAAAAAAGGTACACCCACCTGAGTCTATGGTATTGCAATGAGATAAGTAACTAAGAGGGTAGGGGTGAATCAGGTACTTAAACACAAATCACTTGTCCCTTAGATGTCTTAAACAATATAACACTGTTACTGGTTAATTAACATATCCTTCTGTAACTCGGGTGTTAAAGCAATCTTTATGATATCCAATGCAATTATACTTTAGTGATTAAGTGCTGAAACATAAATCATGAAACAAATAACATATACATAGGTGAAACCAAGATTTAATGTAGAAACCCAATATGGGAAAACCAACAATGTAACTAGTTACTTTTTTCATTCTTCTGAAGTGAGCCCTGTTAGGAGCTAACCCTGTTAAAGGTTACAAAACACACTGTTAGGTGTGACCCTGTTAGAGGATTTAAATCACCCTATGAGGAGTGGCCTTGTTAGAGGTCTTCAACACTTCAACATAAAAATGCTACCTTTTGAGAGAATTTACAAAATAGACTGTTAAGTCTACTCTGTTAAGAGATTTGAGATCACTACTACAATTGTTAGAAAGTAACAATATTGAATTGACCTATATGTGTAAGAAATTGTCTTTTCTAATTCAGATCTCTATTCTGATTATAACTGGATCCTTGTTGATCAAATATTATATTGCAGCTCCGAGTCTTCTCTACTCAATCAGAATTCCATCTAATTTCTCCTTCACTCTTCATATCACAAAATTCCACAGTTCTTCTTATACACACTCTTGCACATATTCAATCCAAACTTGACCTTACATATATATGATAAGCCATGTCAATTCATCTTGAACATACTTCTAAATATGTAATAAATCATAATTCAGTCAACCTCATATAACCAATTAATTATAGAATGTAAACCACTATTAGTCGGTTGACACTGAATAATCAAATCCGTTAACACTATGCTTCTTTGATGCTCAACTATGATGGAAATGCCTGAGTGACTCGGTCAACACTAAAAAACTCTTTCCATTCACTAACTGTGCTCAGTCTGAATGTAGACATTTGTGTAAGATTATTACATAAGTGTAAATACATGTGTAACATCAATGACAATACACAATTGAATAATTGTCTTCAACAATATCTCTCTTTGGCATTGATGGCAATACAACATGTCATAATACAAATAATTGTAGAGCAACACAAAACTTTCTTTAATATCTCTAGCTTCATTCTTATTCGCATCCAAAAACTCCCCCTTTCATCAAACTCTCCCTCTTTTTGTTATGAACTCTTTGTTAAGTAATTTATTATGTATTATAGCTAACTCTCCCGCTTTGACAATAGATGCCAAAGAATCCATCTCCATAAATACTAAGTATCAATACCAATATTTGATATTATTTCTCTTTGAATTTTTAATGTACCTGAGTGTACTAATTCATCTTCAATTGGCTCTGATGTACCTGCATCAACTGATAGATCTTCACTGTGGCTCAGGTTGATGCATCACTAAACTTCATTTTAGTGAGCTTCAGTTAGGGGAAGCACCCCTAGCTTTCCTCTAAGATACAAAAATGCATCCGTAGGTAAATGTTTGGTGAAAATGTATGCAACTTCTTGTTAGAAATATTTTAGAATAACTGAGAGGGGAGGGGTGAATCAGTTATCCTCAGGTCTAGATGTAGCAAATAAAACTTTTTTGTATTTTAGATCTACTCGGTAGGAGTAGCATATGTCAACAACTTTAATCATGCAATTTACTATCTAATGAAATTCGCTTGTAGAAACATAATAGAAAAACAACCATGAGAATTCACACAAGTTGACACAAGTATTTAATGCGGAAACCCAATATGGAAAAAATCACCAATAACATGCTACCAAGTTTTCACTCTTCTGAAGTGAGCTCTGTGAGGAACCAACCTTGTTAAAGGTTACAATAACACACTGTTAGGTGTGACCTGGTTAAAGGATTTAATCACCCTGTCAGGAGTGGCCTTGTTCAAGGACTTAGAACATTCCACTTGAATGTCACCTTGTTAGAGGATTTATACAAATGACTGTTAGGTCAACCTTGTTAAAGGATTTAACTGATACAATGGTTAGAAAGTAATTAGCAGTTGTGATCTGATACATACAACTTACTTCACAAATTCAGATCCAATTATAGCTCTAATGTTAACTTACTGGATGGCAGACTTTATTGTTATTTCAATCTTCTGATCTAATTGGAAATCTGTCAAGCAATCACACATGCAACTCTCTGCTTCTGTATTCAACCTTCTCTGCTAGGTCATGTCAATTAGTAAATCAACCATGCAAACCTCCTGCATACACACATGTACTTCCACATACTTGCATACTCAGTAGCACACAATGAATAACCCCTAACGTTATCATATACCTCTTTGTCTAGGTCAGATAAATCTTTGCCACTTAATCTAGATCGTCAATCTTAGGTTAGGTCAGATCCAACAGATCATTCCATCATTTACATTACATTTACTTCTCCAAAGTAGTCTCTAATTAAATCTTGAAACCATGCATTAATTATGGTTACCCATACATTAAATGACGTGGATCATTCTTTGATTAATTTTACATATCCCAAAAAAATTAACTAAGTCAGCCAGAGATCTCAAATCTCATCATTAATCCAATTACTATAAGTCGGCCAACATCACTATTTCCACTTGGAAATTTGACTGGTGCTCGACATTGAAAAAAATTTCTCATCACAAACAACTTCGCTTGGCATAAACAACTTTGCTCGGCACAAGCAACTTTGCTTGGCACAAGCCAAACTTGCTCGGCACAAAAAAACTAGAAAAACTATCTTTGAAAGATAAACAACTAATTTCTTTGCCAAAGTGCCAACTGATCAAGTACCCTTTTATTTTCCTTAACTCAACCATTCACTTGGTCTTCTTTTTAAATCTTCTTCATCAATAGTGGATATGGTACTCAAATAGATAACAATAGTCTCACCAGTTAAGGTTTGACATCAATGACAAAATAACAATTGCTTGCATTGTCACTTTCTAACAATCTCCCTCTTTGGCATTGATGGCAACACAAAATATTAAAATAATGATTTAACAAGCATAGTTACCATACAATCCAAAAAGTTACCTGTGTTCCTTGATATGAAAAAATGTTCATTAATGTCTTTAACTTCATTCTTATTCTCATCTTTAAAAAATTTCTCCCTCTGTGTTTGTAACCACACTGTAATCATCTATGTCTAAACATCTATAGACTCCCTCTGCAATGTTTTCAATAGTAACTTTTGCCTCTATATACTTCTTCCTTTATGTAATCTCTTCCTCTAGGAAATCTTAGGCAATCTCTCCCTCTTTGACAACAATGCCAAAGACGTCGAAATCTTTATCATGTAGATCTTCAGTATCATGCTGATCCTGCCATCTTGATTATGAATGATTTTCTTTTCTGTCCTTGTCCAACTTCACAACTTTAGTTAGCATCCTAAAGTGTGACTTACTATGCATTAATGTATCAAGTATTTTGAGTGTAATATTTGATGCAACAGTACCATACAAAACTTAATTAGCCTCAGTTAGGGGACTCACCCCCATTTTACCTCGTAGATACTCATGAGCATCCTTGGGTAGTGCCTTTGTGAATATGTCTGATAATTGTTCTTTAGTGTTCACATAATTTAGTCTCACTTCTTTATTCTGGACTAGCTCCCTCAAGTAATGATACTTGATAGCTATGTGCTTTGTCTTCGAGTGCATAACAAGGTTTTTAGAGATATTGATTGTACTCATGTTGTCACAATATATGACAACTGGTTCAGTGATTTCTTTCTTCATACCTTTCAGTATTATCTTCAACCACACAATGTTAGAACAATTGAATGCTGCTGCCACATACTCGGCTTCAGTTGTAGATTGTGAGGTGCAGTTCTATTTCTTACTTGTCCATGAGATCAATCTTTTACCTAAAATAAATGCTCCACTAGTAATTCTTTTTCTGTCATCAACATTTCCAGCCCAATCAGAGTCAGTGTAAACTCTGAGTTCAAACTTGTCATTCTTCTTGTAGTATAGACCATAGTCATCAATGCCTTTCAAATATCTTAGAATCCTTTTTACTGCCATCATGTGAGTTTCCTTGGGGTTAGCAGAAAACCTTGCAACAATTCCAATGACTAGGGCAATGTCAGGTTTACTATGTACAATATATTGTAGTTTTCCAATCATTGATCTGTAGAGTGTTTGGTTCACTTCTTTTGTGTCATCATCTTTTGTCAGCTTCTGTCTAGTAGCCATGGGTGTACTCACTAGTTTGGACTCTTCCATTCTAAAAGTTTTCAGTATCTCCTTGATATATTTAGATTGAGTGATATAGATACTATTCTTCAATTGATGAATTTGTAAGCCAACAAAGAATTTTATTTCACCAAACATAGACATCTCAAACTCAGTTTGCATCTTTGTTGCAAATTTCTGGCATAACACATTTTGTCCACTAAATATGATGTCATCTACAAAACTTTTAGCTAATAATGTACCTTTTCTTTGCTTTGTCTTCAAGTACAGGTTGTTGTTGTCATTGGTTCTTGCAAATGCAATCTTGATTAGGGGTATGTGCAAGATCATGGGGGGGCAAAAAGTGGCGATGTGAAAAAAATCCACTTTTCACTCATCCAAAAGCGCATGAAAGTGCTTGTTGACTTTTTAGTAGGCCTAGGTGTCAGTACACCTAGGCAAACCTAACACCAAAGCACAAGCCTAATTGGGTACCTAATTTTTTTGGGTACCCGAAACCTGTCGCATAAATCAAAAACTTGCGGGCTAATTTCCTCATTTCTCCCATCGCTTTAGGTTTCCAAAACGGCTAGAAATATCATATACATGATTTTTTCGGGTACCTGATTGCTCCAACAACAAATTTGACTCCACTACTTATCCAGTAAGTAAATTCTTGTTATGTCTAGATTGATTTTTTTCATTTTCATGTTAAATGTAGTTTTTTTGGTAAAAATGGGGTTTTGTATTGATTTTTTTAATAATATATGAAATCAATTTGAA